>JAOTOL010001503.1:1230000-1379194 GCA_034440575.1 Imbricaverruca yamaguchii | reverse complement strand
GCCAACTGGACACTTCGGCCGGGGCTAAATGCGAGCGCGCGAAGAGACTCGAACCCTGTGTTGTCAGTACAGTGAGACCAGCGCAAAGCCGGGGCGCTCTAGCCAACTGCGCCACCGGAGCGGCTGCTGTTAAGTGCGTCAACTAATGTTGGTTTTCCTCCCTAATAATTTTAATTGCTAGCATTCGATTTTATGAAGGGTGACCTCTAATCCATTTTTACCTCTGCCGTTGCTATCACATGCCCCTCTCCAAATAATTTCGCTAATAATTAAAGCCCGTGGGTCAGAGGGAAACCACCTTCCCATGTGGAGTGCACACTAAGCTCCTCCAGCAGCCACTGATACATACATGCTTGGATACATACCAGTAAGCATGCCCCCTCAAATGCATGCAAATTGGCATGCATGTCTGAACCTACAATTTACCCATCAAATTTCAAACGCCCATCTCAAATTTCCACTTGGGCATTGGATGCTCCCGAAGTGCACTAGAGACAAAGTTGTGTAGTTGGTGACATAAAACATGGGTGACTGCTCGTATCCATCACATATCCCATGTCTCTTGGATTTCTTCATACAAAATAGTTCAAAAATACAAAAAATACGACTTATACAACCTAGTGACTGCAGTCACTAGGTTGTATAAGTCGTATTTTTGAGGACATATCCTCATGGCCATGAGGACATGTCCTCATGGCCTAAGACAAGTTAAAACTATTTCATCCTGAACGCCACCCTTGCGGCACGTTTGTCGTATTCCGAGTTTGCGCTTCCTAAACCGCCCACCGGCTGGATTAGATTTTGCTCATCTGGTGGAGGTTCGATGAGGGTAAACCTATTCCGGATGAGGCGCCGGAACGGCCGGTAGAGGAAATGGAACCTCGACCTAATCTGGATGAGGTCGCCGGAACAGACACATAGTTAATTCGTTATTGTGTTTTATGGGCGCATCCACTGCGTAGGTCATATAGCGCAGCTGTTATTATAGGCTCTGAGCATTATAGATTCCGTGCATAGGCTTTTAGCATTAGTGGTGTTCAAGCATTCGATGCGTCGACAGTTGTGATTTCTGAATATTAGTTGAAACAAAGCATTATAGGAATTGAGCATTATAGGTTTCGAAGCATTATAGGTTTTGAGCATTATATGTTTTGAAAGTTCCCACTGGACATAGTATTAGAGGCTTTGAAACATCATAGGATTTGGATATTATATATTCTCAACAACAATATGCTCCAAGCATTATATGGTTCGAGACATAGGTTTTGAGTATCACAGGTATTGGAAATTCACCAAGACGACGATTGAGAGGCTCTGAAGCAGTACCCGCCTTGAGTATTATATGTTCTGAAGCATTATCAGTTTTGTACATAGTAGGTCTTGATATAGACCCACAAAACTATACGGGCATTACGTTAACTTCGTATGCCTTAGGCGCAGCGAAATTAAAATATGCCTCATGCTACCAATTCCTGCAACATCAGAGGAAAAACTGTGACGTCCCCAAGGTTTGAAGGCAAACTCTGGTGTACCTTCTGAAGTAAAGGTGTCTTCACCTAGAGCCAATCAGGGTTGCCAGATATTCAGTGGCCAAAGGTGCCAAATTACTGAGAAAAAAAAACTTCCTAAGTATGCCAAACAGATCGGAATATAAGGTGGCAAATTGTTGGCTTAAAATTGTAATTTTTCATGACAATGAACGCACTTTACTCCAAATTACGTGGAAATAAGCTGTTTATTATCTTTAGTATGCAAATAGAATAACGTCCTGCATTATGTTTATTGTAACTGAAAGATATTATCAATTAAGCCACGATTACCTGTATATTTCGACGGTGCGTTGAGAAAGACACAACATTGAAAAACATAGTTAATTTTGGCCTGATTTATCTCTTTCAGTGAAAATGAGTAGAAGGTCGAAGGTTATTCCGGCAATATAATTAGCAATGGTCAGTGCAATGCTGTATAATATATAATAGCACATGACGTGTGACAGCCGAATTAGTCGACCGGAATGTTCTGGTCTGCGTGTTTGCTTAAACACGTGTCCGGCTTTCGACACAATAAACAACAAACAACATATCAGGTCACAAACCCAAACGTCGAAACCTATGATTGGAAGCATTGAGCAGGCAAACTAGTTGCAAATGTTCCTAATTCACCTATTCGGTTAATCCGACAGCTGTCACGACCAACACGAGTGCACTTTGACCAGGAATGATTCATGCCACCGCCTAATAAATCTCCTTAAAAACAGCTGGACAATAACTAATCATTTTGGTAAAGGTTAGTAGAGTTGGTGGTCAGTAGTGGTACTCCGTACAAGGAACCGTAACTACGCGTTTCAGCAATGATAAGCTTCATTAAAATGCATACTCAAGGAAGAAATGATACGTTAGTTATTGTTTAATACAACGAAGAATGGCTCTTAAGTGCTCCTGAGTTTTAGACATTGCGTGATACGAAATGTACGACCCTCAATATACCAGGAGGTGCTGAGTTTACATCAAAAGTAACGTTAGGGATTATGCTATATTTCTCAACGTTCCGGCCAGGGGCCATCGTCAGGAGTGATATAAAAAAATGGCAGGGTTAACAATTGAAAACACGCAGGGAAAAAGCGCAACCACACATATATAGACAAAAAGTGCAACCGCTGTCTTGGAATATTTTATGTCGGAGAAACCAAGCGTAGCATCAGGGATAGGTACAATGAGCACTTGGGAGATTCCAGACTTCGGAGAGAATACACACCTTTAGGCGAACACACGATCGACAAACATTCTAACATGGAACACAGCGACACTAACACAAACTTCAAAATAGAAATTCTAGCAACAGCCAGGGACAACGCTGATCTGAAGGTCCTCGAATCCCTACACATACGTAATCTACGGCCGTAACCAAACACGCAAACGACGTCTTGGTATATCACATAAAATTACATAAACATAAATTATACTTTATGTATTACGCGTTATATTGGATATATGTCTATATATGTGCGTGCATGTATGTGTCGATATGTATCTGGACCATCGGTTCGGGCTTCCTCAGAGGATTCTATCTTGACCTAGTTGATTTCTGGTTTGGAGTTTCTTGAAGTGCCTGCACCAATGAGGATGTTTTTCTGTGATTCACGTGTATTTTTGCACGCTTTTTCCCGCGTTTTTCAATTGTTAACCCTGCCATTTTTTTATATCACTCCTGACGATGGCCCTTGGCCGAAACGTTGGGTAATATAGCATAATTAATAACGTTATTTTTAATGTAAATTCAGCACCTCCTGGTATATTGAGGGTCGTACATTTCGTCTCACGCAAGGTTAGTTAATGGGGATTTGGGGCGCATCGGCTGCATGTAGCAAAGAAGAACTGATAAGTAGTCCAGCCACGCCAAGGAAGTATCACAACCCTGTTGTTACGGCCGTCGCGTTCTGTTAAATTTCCATGCCCAGCTGGTAAGGTACACGAATACAAAATCGTGCACAGGATCAATCTTAGCTGAGCAGTACTCTACGCTAATGAGAAGCACAAGTGCAGCTGACGTCTGTCAGACTCGCAGGCAAGTACAATTTGCTGTCTGAAGTTCGCGGATTCCCGTATGGATGGATAGAGAGCAAGACAGCGAGCGAGAGCGAAAAAAGAGAGATACAGAAAGATACATATATATACAGAGATAGAGACATGGATAGAGTGAGAAAGAAGATATATATATATATATATGGATAGAGTGAGAAAGAAGATACAGAGATAGATAAATGGATAGAGTGAAAAAGAAAATAAAGAGAAGAGAGCTAAGCAGGAGATCGAAAGCATAGATGAGAGAGTGGAGAGCAGAAAAGAGGAGAGCTGAGTCACAATATCACAACCTGCCGCACAACACGCTCAGTCTGTGTGCTGACTATGTCCCAGTCACCTGCACTACAGCATCAGAGTGGAAACCCACGACCGGCTGTTGCTCGGAGGCACGGTTGGGCGACAGTAAAAGCCAGGTGCCTAATTCAGTGTTCAACATAGGGGACACAGGACGGAGGCACACAGCTTCACAGATCATGTGGTCAACTGTGCCTTCACAATGCTACAGGATGTTGATGGCCAGTGACTGGACACAAGCGTGTAGTAAGAACATGTAATCGTTAAAGGGCGGGCCTCGAGCTTGATCGTTGGCACCTAAAGCTTAAACTGGGATGCAATCATCATGAATTAGATTCTCAGAGCTGAAGTCACTGGCAAGCTAGACCTAGTGTGGACAGTTCGCACAACAGTTCGTTACCTTCCGAACACTGGTTATGATTCTTAATTTGGACGCACGTTTAAACGTGTAGATAAATGGTGTCATGAATGTTAGAAACAACCAATGACGATATTTGCATGTCACAACTGTGTCGAGTAATGTACTTAATACGTATCTCCATGCACTTATCTCATGACTAGTGAAATATAGAGAAAAGGACCATTCACGGACCTACTATGATATTTTGAGTACCGAATATTCATAAATGGCGTTGACAGCGACTGAAGAGAGCAGTACTCAACTGTAATCACAGCAAGACGCACTATGTTATGAAAGGAATAGGTCCACAAAATGTAATACTCATCGTACTTTGCCGATTTTCGAGTTTTTCAACATGGTCGTCTACGTCTTCCTTCCTGGCGATGCATGTGTCCTGGTGGTAGGGTTGCCTCGTTGCAGCAAACTGAGGGGTAGCACCTGCAGACTTGTAGCAGTACAGCTTCGAGTTTCCGTCCACATGGACGCTCATGGGAGTGGGTCCATATGCTTCGCATGTCATGTCAGCGTGCCCTATGACACGCCCTGGCCTCATACGGCATGTACGCCCACTCGGAGTAGGCTTTCTGGAAGCGTTCTGGTCGTTTGGTTAAGGTTTCATTGGAATCGACCCAGCGGTTACCGAGATCGGTCATGTCGGTGAGCCAATAATTGTTTTTCTGCGATTTGGTGACCTTTGACCTGACCCATGGTCACGAAAGTCCAAACCGCACGCCTCCGGCACACGGCCGTTCGTTTGGTGAAGGTTTCATTAATATCGAACCAGCGGTTGCCGAAATCAGCCATGTTTATAATTACAAAATTTTGTTTTTCTGATTTGGTGACCTTTGACCTGACCCAAGGCCACGAAAGTCCAAACCGCACGCCTCTGGCACACTGGCGATCGTTTGGTGTAGGTTTCATGAAGATCGAGCCAGCGGTTGCCGAGATCGTCCATGTCGGCGAGATGGTGCCGGTCAAACCGTGTCGGTGAGATGGTGTCTGTTTTTTAGTCCCTCCCTAGTTTTCACCCTCCAATGGCGGGGATATCAGCTCGAGGGTATGTTGCATATGTGGCGATATGTGCCGCGGGCTTGCCTTTGCCGATCAGTGATAGGGTTGTTTTGAAGCTATGATGTAAATGTGAACTTCAATTTTCACCATAATTACGAATCGCCAATCCATATTTGTGTCCAGTTTTTCAACTTTATTATCTTCCAGTGGATAAAAGCACCATCGGTATGGAAACAACACACTAAATACTTCCAAGCTCTACTCAGGTGAGGCCTTAGTGCCTTACATGGGCCGATCGTCCCTGAACAAAAATTCTGGGCATTTGGATTAGAGGAGGATATATTTCCTGTTTGTTAAATCAAGAACTCTTTTGTCCGCTCACCATATATCTTCGGATATGATCAAGCAGTATCTAATACGTTTGTAATTATATTCAAGCACATTCATTTAATCATTTCGCGTAAAACGAGTATAATTTTTCAGGAGAAGACGGCGACAGAACATCCGGGACGATGCCACGTTTCCAACCTTAGGACTGCGGCATGCATAGTTCATGGGGCCGAATTATTTAATATCATAGCAACCATGTCAGCACAGCACATTCAAGACAGGTTGGTGCGCCCTAAATCTCAAATAGCAACGCGACAGTACCCTCGCAGGCAATGCACCATGTCTACGATACGTTCTCGCATACTGGGAACATACATGTATGACTTGCTCAGAATGCTTTTGTAAAATTCGAAGCCTCAAATTCAGGAATGCCTATCAGTTTCCACTCCGCGGTCGTGCCCCTACGACTGCAGAGACATGCTGCATAGTACAACTACTGCATGCGGTACTACTACTACTACTTGGCTGTTATGGATGAATCATAAGGAGTAAGCTGCACAACACAACTAGCTTACGCAACTAGCTGATAAACAGAAAGAACTATTAATTGGTTCCCTGTATCACACCTAGTTTTCACAATGAGTTTATTACATTTTAAAATTCCGACCAACCACCATGTGCGCTGTATTAAATACTAGTTCAAAGTACTTTTCAAATTGACTCGAAGGTAAATACTTGGAAGCCCACTCTCCTTCAAGGCTTACTGGGCACAAAGCTGGCCAGGTACTGAACGGGCATGTTCAGGTGCGGTGTGCCAGAGACCCGAGCACGCTGCTCGGCTGCCCGCCGCGCTGTCTCCTCCACACTCGAGCCATGCACTTTGCGACAGTGTTTGGTGAGGATCGACTGAGTCTTCAGTGGTCGCAGACAGAGGGGACACACGTGTGGCCGCATCTCTGAATGTTTGCTCATGTGGCTGTTGAGTTTGCCTTTGGTGACGAAACCGCCACCGCATTGTTCACACACATACGGTCGGTCGCCTGTGTGGCTGCGGCCGTGTATGACGAGGTTGTAGCGCTCTTTGAACGCCTTTCCACATACGACACAGACGTGCGGTCGCGCCTCGGAGTGGACACGTTGCTTGTGCAGACGCAGGTTGGCCGAGCAGCGCGTTGCGTGGCCACACACGTCACATTGGTATGGGCGCTCGCCCGTGTGTATGCGCACGTGGATGTCCAGATTGCTTTTCCAGCGGAAGCATTTGCCACAAGTCGAGCACTGGAACGTGCGCTCAATGGACGAACGACCGTGACGCCGCGACGCCGGCGCCGTCATCTCGCTCCCGCACGGACTGCGTGCGGGTGGCGCCTGCGACTGGTGCACCGCCGGTCGGTCAGTCGTTTGCAACTGCGCTGTGCCCGGCTTTGGTACCAGTCCGACCTGGTCCCGGCGCACCAAGCGCGTCCCGCCGCAGCGACACGGGCTCCCGGCTACCTCCGGACGGTCCTGCAGCACTGCGCCGGTTGGTGAACAGCACAGCCGGCAGCCGCCACCGTCGCCGCCTATCTCACCGTCATCGCCGACCATAGATTCGTGATGGCCAGCACGCGAAGCCTGCTCCACCACCTGCGAATAATCAGTACCGAGACATTTGTGGCGTGCCAGTGCGCGCATATTAACAAATGACCGCTGGCAGTTGGAACACTGCACCGCTTTAGCGCGGTGTCGATTCACGTGCTTTTGCCAATAGAACTTGATGCTGAACTTTTTGTCGCACTGGTCGCATGCCAGCTTGGCAGATGTTCCGTGTCGCGCGTCCACGTGTCGTTGGAGCGACTGTTTACGCCGAAACACCCTGTTGCATTGGCTGCAGTTGAAACTGTGGTTAGACTTCTGCCGTGACACGGCACCCGGGAGGTTCTCCCCGATCTGTGACGTCAGAGCCGTCGTGACGTCACACTCCGGCCCGCTATCCTCCGACTCACATTCATGGCGAGAATAGCATGCTTCTCCAGTATCACTCCTCCACTGAAAGGAGCCTTCGCCGAGCAAATTCTGGTTCGATATGCCCACCATCGTCGCCACTTCAGCCTCCTGTTTCCGGGCTAGAGCATCCACAACCTCCACCTTGTCTGTCCGGCTACCCGCACTCGCTATCGCCACTTTGCCGCTCCGTGTTCCAGTACCAATTCCTTTATCTTTCCGGATCTCCGTGTCCACCACCTCTTCCGTGCCCTTTTGGACCTCACCATCCACCGCCTTCCCCTCGTCCCTTTGAGCCTCTGAACCTACAAATTCCCCCTCGCCATTCTGGACCTGTGTTCGACTTGCTGGGCGGTGGCAGCTGTGCTTCCTCGCCAGCTCGGCCAGCACGCGTCGTACCTGCGACTCGGCCCTGCTGCCGTGCTTATGCAGGTGCGCCACGAAGCGGTGTGGGTTGGCGAAGCGGCGCGCGCACACGCCGCAGTGATGGCAGCGCAGTCCGTCCGCCACGCCGTGCGTCTGCAGCGAGTGCGCCACCAGTTGCGCCGACATGCGGAACACGGCCGGACACCGGCGACACCGACTTGGCGCCACCCCCAGGTGTACGACCAGTGCATGCCGGCGCAGCGTGCGCCAGCTGCCGAAGAGACGGCCGCAAGCAGCACACGGTAGCTGGGTGCTGTGGAGGTGCGACATCATGTGGGTGGCTAGCACGTGCGGGCTGGCGGCCACGGAACTCGAGCACATGCTGCACTCCAAAGATGAGGTGGTGTTCTCCTGTAGAAGCAAAACAAATGAGACATTATACAATAGACCAGCATCTGTGTAGAACAAACGATATTCTGACCCCACATGTGCGTACTTACCAGAATGTTGAGAGGGTGATTTACATCCAGTATAACAAATCGGTTGGCCATGACATGTCATTGGTACTATCCTAATGGAGCGATTTGCATCTAGTGCAGATCAGTCAACAAATATATATATGGGCATCTGGTTCTGACATACAGGATATACCTCATCATATGAATGTACCACATGTTTTGCAGAATATAAAAGTTAGCCTTGCATATATAGAAGTCAGACAAAAAGACACATCCTGCTTTCTCCACCGACTGTTGTAAGAGAGCATCCTGACATAAATGTTATATTGGACACAAAAGATCAACTATCTTCACTTATCGACAATGACAAGTAATTGAGAGTGCATAAAACGGTCGTTTTTTTACATGGGTATAACCAATGGCAGTAGCGTGGCTAAGAGATCCTACGCGTTCTGGCCTCCCACTAAGTACATTTTTTCATGGGCATCTCACACACACACTGATTACTTAATTCAATGGCATCCCATCCTACAGGCTATTTTAATTCGTCATATCTGACTTTGAAGCGCTCTATCGTCCTCCCTTTCCGCTCAACGACTTTTTGTCAGGTTATGTCAACGCAATATGGACCGTCCACACATTTCTTAAAATGCTCTTACGCCAATACATTCCTAGTAATAGGAGCACCCATGGTGAATTGAACACCCCCGGAAGAAAAGAAAACTCCTAGCTACGCTAGTGACTGATAGTGCAACTGCCTTGTTATTACGCTTTGTTGAATACTTTGTTGAACGGAGCGGGAGGAGGATGGAGTGCGTTTCGAAAATATCGATTTTTCCATGAAAGTTGATAATGCGACCATCGCCCGATGGCCAATTTCGATTTTTTACGTGAACAGAATTGCTCAGGAGCTAGAGGAACCAGTGGAACTAATGGAATCCTTCAGACCAGGTGAGGTCCTGCTCCATTTGAGAGCTTGCGGGACAAGTGAACAGAGTGGCCACTGGGAGTTTTGGGGGCTTGATGGACTGAGTCGATCCCGAGTCGATGAAGATGGCCCCCGAGTCAATGGAGAATAAAGGCTGAGGGCACCAGGCCAGACCAAAGTGAAGGGTCTCTGGGCGAACGGAGAAGCACCTTAAGAAAATCGTGGCAGTGTGAATAGACACAGTTGACTACACCACACGCGAGCTATTTCACACGTTCCAAAATCAAATGGCAGTTGAATTTCCAGGCGAACGTTAGTGGTCTTCGCGTACCCGCGCCAAAATTAATTGCGTGCATTCAGCATTGATGGCTCAAATATGAAAGAAACATTACAAAATCAACTTTGTACAGGGGTAATTTTATATAATGAAGTGTTCTTCCTTGCACTTCAGCACAAGTACTTATTAAGCAATATACTAGGGATGGTGTGTCATTCATTACTAGATTGGATGGTTCCCAGTTTGCTGATGCATACCAACCTGAGAAGCTACTGTTGCAACTGCACTGATGCATGTCTTCAGTCCATTCCTGATGTTGTTTGCCATTAGTTGATGATAATCCAGTCTTTGCAACAGCCCAGCACAATTACAACATACTGTCATCACTTCTACTGATAGTTCAGCCAACACTCTTGCAGAGGTTTGAGAAAATGGTGCTAGCTGGTGGGAATGGATAAGGGGCTGTGAAGAGGACTGGCCACACACCACACAAATTGGAAGTGTAGAAGGGCCAATGTCTAAGCAGGGTAATGAAGTAGGGGCTGTAGGTGGAATTTCTCTTGATTCCTTCATGCCATCAGTATGATTGATCACACTTTCAGGTGCTTTTTGAATCAGATCTTCATTTTCCATGAGATTAGATTGAGGTGCCTTGTCAGCTGTATTTTGCTCTGGACAACTGAATGTATTTGACATGCTGCTTAGTTCTCATGTAAACATCATCCATCGACAAAAACAAGATTGCTGTCTGCTGCAACAAGACAAACTATATTAATACATATCTTCTGCATGCATGGCTTCAGTTTTAGTGGGTGCAGTATGCTCCATTGGTGATGGACAGTGGGTGTAGATGCTTTGGACAGGCATATTCAGACCATTGTACAGGCATATTCAGAAACGTTATAGTGGCAAGACATAATCAGATCTAAATAAGCCCCTAAATCCAAACGTGACTGGATGTTCGAATCCCGGGATCTTGGTTCCGGAAAGTTTAGTTTTGTGTAGGACTATTCATATACAATTACACTAAGCATTGTGAGCAGAGACATCGCTCCATGAACTTTAAATTGCATAATGATTGGTTGCTTATTTAGGCTTACGGGCGCATCGACTGCGTTGGTCATACAGCGCCCGTAAATTGGATAGTGGGCCAATCGATACTTTGACTTTAGCAAAGCTTATCATAAAGTTCCACATGGAAGGCTAATCATCGACTACATAGCATGGGATTGTTGAAAAAGTTATATGTTGGATTGAAGCATGGTTGGGGGGAAGGAAGCAAAGGGTAGAGTAAAACGTATGCAAACTTCATTGGAAGCATGCTCTGAGTGGAGTCCCACAGGGTTCTGTTCTAGGACCACTTTTCGTTATCATCTTTGTGAATAGCACTGAGGTAGGACTGGGTAATAGTGTTCAAATGATGACATTAAGCTGGTAGGAGTAGCTAACAGTAGTGATCAATCTAATAATATTAAACTATACTTGGAAGACAAAGCAGTTGGCTGATCAATGGAAGATGTCCTTCAACTATGATAAGCAAGGTTATGCAGCTGGGGTCTTGAGGTGAGACTTCAAGATATACAATGGGAGGAAGGGAACTGGAGAGAGAGAATAAATATATATATATATATATATATATATATATATATATATATATATATATATATATATATATAAATATATATACACACACACACAAATATACATAATACATATATATATATATATGCATATATACATATATCGATACATGTATAAATACATATATAAATACATACATATACAAATACATACACACACATATATATATATACAATATATATATATATATAGATATATATATATATATATATATATATATATATATATATATATATATATATATATATATATATATATACATTTATATGTACCCAACTCATTAAGCTCAAGTTAGAGTTCTTCTGGTCAGGGTTAGGAGCAGTTTAGGTGAATCTTTGTCTTTGCCAACTCAAAATGTCTATGCAAAGGAACAAAGAATTGAAAAATGGACATCACCTCTGGGCAGTGAATTGTGATAATTATCATGACTCTCACAACTCACAGAACTGAACTATGCACTTTCCCATGACCATGAATTTCAGTGTAGTGCTGGGAACATCAAAAGGCTTCACATGTCACACCAAGGAGCTTTGGAGTGCCAAATTTGCAATACATGGTAAATTTTCACTTTAAGGTGTTTCTGAAGAAAAATTCTCAAACAGCTTAAATGATAAAAATACCCCCTTATCTTCTGATCATGTTTCTCCTTTCATATTTTTCATGGTCAGCATAATTGAGATACTTCATTCAAGAATTCATCTTTGATATCTCCATTGATTAATTTGTGCCTACCTTTCAAAGCTTGACAAATTTGCATCCCACAGACCTAGCATGAAAGGTGCACATACATAATGAAACATTAGCTGGGTTTGTTCCTGATCCTGCAAAAAAGGGGTAAATTCACAGTTGAATGCTATTTTGTATTTCTCTCCAGAATACTATGTTTATGAAGGTGGTTAAGTTGATTGAATCCCTTATTTTCTGTTCAAATTATTTTTTGTTGCTTTCTGAAAGAAAAAAGATAAAAATTGTACAACTTAAAATACCTTAACTAACCCTGGTAAACATACTGAGCAAGGTAAGTTTTTATTTTTTGGAATTCCTTTTTGGAACAATGCTTTTTGATATGAGTAAGATGATGTGAACACTTATTTTCTCTGCAAATGACTACTTTTAAGTCAACAGCTCCCAGAAGTGATGGTGTCGTTGCTTCAGGTCTGCTGCTTATAGCCCCAATGCTTTTGAACTTTTGAATCTTGTGGCAGTGGAATTCTGGCAACAACAGCTTAAGCAAATAACCCCACCACTAAAGCCACTGTGTTGTCAGAAAAATTATGAGCTTATATGTTTGTTCTCAAAAGAAAGCTTAATAATCATCTAGGATACTGCAGCACAACTGATTCACCATGAGCAAAGCTTACACTGATACTAGGCATGTGCATGGCTGAGTGTGGTTTGTCTACAGACTACTGATTAAATAAATAATAGAATAAAACTAAAATAACATAACCTAACCTAGACTATGATAACATGACATAATATATAAAATATACTATTGCATAGCATAATCTAGCACAACCAGAAAGCCAGAATTATCTGAAACAATTTTTTTTGGGGGCACTGACATCAAATAAATGCAACATTGACAGCAATGTCTTCATCAATAGCATGATCACAAGGAACTTCCAGCCTTGCAGAAGCTTCAGGCTGTAAATATTCCTGCTTGTAGATAAATGTCTAATTAAGGCAGAAACATCAGGTGTCATTCCAAAAAGTGATTCAAATAATTCCAGAAACTCAGTGCCATTCCAGAAAAATTGAAAATATACCTTGACTGCTATATGTGTACCATAAACATAACCAAGCCTAACCAAACTGTTTCCTTTACTGTGGAAAATACATGCAAAAACTTCCTTTTACCACCTTAAACCACAATGCCAAAAAGTTTCCATTTTTCCACATTTTTTTGTAATTTGGATTTTTTCTTGAAAACCAGCATAAATTAGGTTGGGTTAGGTTAGGATGCTAGGTTTCTTTTTTAATTTGGGAACTTTCAGAACATAAATAGCCCAACATTTTCCTAATTTGTTTTCTCACATTTTGTTCTCTCCAAAGATAGGTTAGGCTAGTTAGGTTGCCTTTTTAATTTTTAAACATTGCTTTTCATGCTATGCTACCTAACTCAGTCCCTTTTGGGCATGATTTTTTCTCACAACCAGAAAAGTAAGCATTTGCACAGAAAATAAGTGGTGCCATCATCTTAGTCACCTTCATAAGCATGGCACAATTATACAATGATTTACATGGAGCCACGTCTACCTAGTGCATATGGGGCAGATTTCGCCAACACCTAATTCCCTGTGTTAATCTTGTCTATGGATATGGCTGAATACATGAAACACGACTTAAAAACGCAATTGGATTTAAAATACGTACAATGCTAAAGCGTGTAGGGGAGATACAGCAACAAGGATAATTAAGTGACGGAAACAAATTAAGTGCAATCTCCCCCACCACAGTCCAAATCAAGGCCCTTTACATAAGGTACAACCGTCCGGCAATTGGAACTTTTCATGACGTCACAAGTTTTCAACGGCCGATATCCCCATTACTCGCAATGCTATATAGGGGTAATTTGTAATGTAATATTTTTTTTTCAGGAATGAAGCCACAGCTATAAAATAAAGACCATGTGATAGAACACGTCTTTCTCTGCCGAAAATATAATTTCAGTTTTACCTGAAACTTGCCAGAAACGCGATATAGGAGTTCAAACAGGTGGTCGCATCATGCAGGCTTCGTCTCCAGCTGGCACCGTCCCATAGCTTTTTTTTTCACCAACGAATTCTGATAAGGAAGGAATGTGGGGTGGAACTTACGCAAATTATGAGAAGGATACAGGGGTTTTGTTTGATGCACTTTTGAGGGGACACTTTCCCCTTAAATCTCGACTTTTCCAGCCAATAATTTCAGGTCTTATCATGGGACCCCATTGAGTGTACCTTTCAATTCATTTCAGTTCTCCTATTGCCTTCATGCAATGCGTTCCCCAATAATTGCCAGAAGCAGCTCCGCCATCAGCCGCCTCACGATGCCGGGCTGGTCATCCGCCGCGCGGCCCATCACCAGGTTGAATGTCAGCTCAAAGCCATGCACCACTGCCATCCAGCGTTCCGAGGGCACCAAGAGACCGCCACGGCTCACTACGCGAAGCCAGCTGTCGGGCACAGAACTGGGCTGCGCTATGCTGGTTGCCTGACCAAGTGAGGGTCGATGGCCCGGCATTTGCATGCCACAAACCCTGCCACGAAAGCCAGCGCCTCCAGCTCGATCCCTACCTCATCGCTGGGGTCCCGGGCCGCCATCACCTCGACCAAAGGCATTGCCGGGTGCTCGCCAGCGGAGTCCTCCAGGTTGAGGGGCGCCGGAGGCTCCAGGGTTGAGGCTTGGTAGGCCCGATTGAAGTCTGCTTCCTCCTCGGCGGCATCCAGTTGATCAAGATCCTGAATCTGAAACAGATGAGCATTACCCTGAAGTACACATCATGGTAGTCAAAACCGTTTTGTTTGCGTTCAGTTCAGTGAAAACGTACGCAACACCGTCAGCTTCACTGGTGGTTTCACAGTAAAACATGGATTGGCAGAATCCAGAATGCAAAGCTTCCCCATGTTTTGCTTCAGCTACACTATGTTATATCTGCGTGGTCCTGTTACAAGTTCTCAGGTACAGTGAGTCAATTTTCGCGAAATATGGTGGAATATAATTACATAATGACCTATGATGTAGCATATTATACACAAACAGTTGATAACATAGGCATTGTGATTGTTGTCCCTATCGTGAATTCAGGTATTTATATATTGGAGAATCTATCAGAACAAGTAAAAAGGTGCTTTATTGGCTCAGACTTGAGCTTGAAAGATTTGAAGATGTTTTAAACAGCCTTGCATCTAACGCGAATGATGACATTGGGCTGCATCCGTTTCGACATGTCACAACTAACGAAAAACAAACATTATTTGAACACTGCTTAGCTATGATCACATATTTACCTGGATGTCGAGGCCCTCGAAGGCATCGATGGTGAGGCAGTCCAGCCGGCTCTCCGTGGACAAGAAGTCCGTGTCGGCCTCCAGCTGTACCGCACGGCCCCGGCTGTTGGCGGCCACCAGCGGGGACGGCGCCATCAGTAGGATGCGTAGCCGGGACCGCGTCTCCACAGCGTCCGGGGTGGTGTTCTGGCCGCACATGCCCCGGAGCTGGGAGAAAACATTCTCCAGGCAGTCCTGGTTCAGCCTGGAGGTCAGCAGGTACTGGTACCCGGGGACTGTGGCCAGCAGGTCCGCGTGCAGGCCGCGAAGTGAGGCAATGCTCCGCAGTATGCCGTGCTGGAACGGGAGCAGCCCTGCCCGTCCACCGGGGTGCCTTGGTGTGAACTTCCGCGCACTCCCGATGAGCAACTCCATGTCCCGGAGAGCTGCTTCCTGGACAGCCGTGGCCCCCGGGCTGATGCCGTAGCCGCAGCGCTCCAGTCGGGCGTTGAATGGCGCACGGCTGTTTGCGACATCAAACCACTTGTCGACGGTGAGCACGGCCGCCGACTGTGGCTGGCGGCGAGGCAGCAGCTGCCCCATCGCAGTCCCCACGCTGTTGGAGAAGGCCTGCGTGGCTAGATGCACCCTCTGGCCACTCTGACCAGCGGCCTGAAAATATAGGGGCAGGTATGTCCAAAGTGCATTTTGGACGATAGCCAACGGCTTCAATGCGAAGTTTTGTTTAATGCGAAGCAATTTCTCAGTCCATTTGTGATCCGTCTCGCAGTTGTAATATCTAAGTCCATCGAGCAACGTTCACCTTAGCCATTGCCAGTGTAGTGGGTGTTGGTGGGAGTAGGGATGGGAGTGGGGATGCGGGTGGCGTTGGTGGGTGCTGTGGGCGGGAGTGATGCACCCCCTAGGCGTTTCCGCGTATTTCCCGGACTGTTCAACGGAACCCATCCTGACTTCCGGTACCTCACAGGATATTCTCATCTTTTTCAGAAATTCTGGTAAAATTGCTTAGATTATGCAAGGTTGTGGAACGATCACATCACAAAAGGGAGAACCTTGAATTCTGTTCAACAAAGCCATGTATCACGCAGCCTGGCACAACATGGCGAGCCAAAATGATGTTGGATATGTGGTAATTGGGGATTGCACAAACAGGATGATGTAGGTTATTAACCTTTTCCATGTCCTTTGAGGCTTTGAGGTCATTGTACTGAGTTTGCCCCCAGGATGACATTCGTCACTAAGTGTACAGTAACCCTAAAACTATTTCATGTTTTGAATTGGATTCCCCGTCCATTTTTATCACTTAGCGCCTAGAAATGTTAATTTTATACTATATTATATTAGTTATCTTTCATATATTCAGAAGATCTGACAGAAAAGCACTTGACGTCCATACAGGTTATGCGAGCAGTATGAGTTGCTCCGAATCCCCTTCTTACCTCCAGGTGGAACCACGTGAGCTTGGGGCAAAGCCTCAGCTCGCCGTTGTCCAGCGCAAGCAGCTCCTCAAAGCACTGACGGCTGAGCAGGGCTGTACCGCCATCGGTCTTCGGCACCAGCAGGCCGCCGTTCTCCGCCATTGTGTGGGCTCTCATCAGCTTGATGAGGTGGGGCGGGTCCGCAAAGACCCAGACTTTCCTAAGGGGATGGGAGAGGTTTCTAATTAACATGGGGTCGGGTGTGGTGGGGGTAAACATTAACCCCACCCCTAGGCTTTATAAAATAACGAAATGTACTCGAATTGAAATATTTTTACAGTATGCCAGCCAAAGAAGCTGCATGCTGGTAAATAAGCTGTTGTGTACGTGGAATCAACATATGATCATACCTGGGGTACAACACACTTTTGGGTCGAGGAGCTGATATCAAGTTTATGCATGCCACAATATCGATTTTATGCAACAATGAAATGCTTGCCTATTTACGCTACACTCACTGTTGTTTGGGACTCTGGAAAGCTACAACACCATCAACATCATCAAACTAGTTTGACATGGACGTACCGGATTGGGTCTGCTGGGTTGGATATCCAGGTTGAGGACGAAGTGACGCCGGCCTCCTTCCACATGGCCTCGTTCGAAGGGGCCATGTCGCTCACAGCGGCGACCACCTTCAGGCCCAGTGTCTCCAGTCTGGCGATGACGACGGAGAGCTTCTCGATGGTCATGGCAGCGTCCAGTTCATAGAACAGCGGCTGCTTCCAAGGTGCGCACAACCCACGAACCATGAGAACCTGCAGTAGGATTTCCGAATTCAGATACCGCTGACGCCTTAGAGATTCTGAACATTGAACAAACACACAACTGACATGCACGAATTCCCCATTACCCAGCAAAATATAAAAAGACAATCATGACATGCAATTGTAATCACCCAAACAGAGCAGTGGGAAGACATCTACCCTCCACATTGAGAAGTGTAATTGGATTCCCAGTCAACCGTTACTTTTTATTTCGGCCACAGCTGCCAATTAACCGAAATTTGTCAAAACTGGTGGAGAAGTCGGTACGGCCGGCATAATGTTAAGGACGTAAAACATTACGGTATTAACATTATGTTAAGGACAACATACAATGCAATGGATAAACCTGGTCAAAGTACAAAAAAAAAAATGAACACAATTTATTTATGTGATTGGGTAAGCACGTTAAAGTTGCTATGCATTAATGCATTGCTTAATGCCAATCACCGGCCAAAAGTTGGGAAATAGGTTAATTGAGGGTGAAAATTATCTTACAAACAATGCGAACGTCGTAAAAATGCAACAGTCCCTGGCTCATCGTCAGAAAGTACACATTTCATACCTGGAGCTTAGATGCCGGCAGCACCTGGTCCGCTGCAGCGTCATAACAGCGTCTACTGTCCAGGCTCATCTCGTCGAATGAGATGACGCACAGACGTTGGATGGGCTCCATGGTCTGGACGGCCGCCTCCAGAACCGCGGCGGCAGTTGCTCACGCTCGGTGAGCAACCGTGAATCACGCTCGGTGTGACCGTGAAGGAGCGTATCCATCGTGACAGCGTCGTCATGGACGGCAGGGGGAGATTTAGCACGTTGCTGACATACGCGAAGGCCTTCTTCGAGATGCAGCGCAGGCCCAGCGCTCTAGCGACGGCCTTGGCCCCCAACAGGTTCGGCGCCCAGTGGCCGCTTGGCGCACCTGCTCTGCCGACAGCACGCCCGCTTCCAGCAGCTGGTC
Organism: Imbricaverruca yamaguchii; assembly: GCA_034440575.1. Taxonomy (NCBI): domain Eukaryota; kingdom Metazoa; phylum Arthropoda; class Thecostraca; family Neoverrucidae; genus Imbricaverruca; species Imbricaverruca yamaguchii. Next base: position 1,360,733 of record JAOTOL010001503.1, on the reverse strand, counting down.
CAGGGTCGCGGCCTTCTTCGCCAGGATGCTGTTGCGGCGGAGCAGATCAGACTTCTGGCGCCGCCACGCCAGACGTCTCTGACGACAGATACGCTGCATCCGATCCACCTTTCTCTGCAGCCGGCAGATTTCCTCCAGAGGCGTCAAAATCCGCACTTCTGCCATAGGCTGAAGCAGCGTTGGGACGTCGTCTACTTCAGACAGATCACTGCAATCGGAAAACAAGGCCGACGCGTAATATATCACTTTTTGCTTTTTGGAGGCGAAGGTGAGTGAAATGTTGAAAGCAATCTTAGTGATTCATTAAAATGAAGAACATTTTGTTGGTAATGAACATACTGTAGCACAGTAAGTATAATCACAGTACAAAGAACAATCAGAATATATTTTGATCAGACATACTTTTTCCATTATTTCCATAAATAGGTACACACCAGGACCAACAAGACATGTTGTGAAGTCATACTTTAGTGTGCATCTGCATCAATCATATTTCATAACTGGTTGCAAGACAGATTGAAGATTGGGTGTGCTTACTTTTGTCTTGTGGTACTACCAAAAATGGAATTTGCACCATAATAACTTACCACATCGGGGAATCAGTATCTGCATCAACAGCAGGCTCAGCTTCAGACATCTGTAGATTTGGACTTGACCTATCACCAAGCACACTGTCAACAGTCTGCTTCTGCTCCCTATGAGTATGGCGCTGACACCTCTCCAAAGCAGCTGTTCTCTCCTCCCTGTTGCAAAGATGAAGGAAGAGTTACATATAGATCCAATAAGCTATGTTTATGCTATGCTATGGGCAGCAGTGTCAGTGCATTGACAGCATGTTAAACTCTTGGTCAAAATTCTGCCATTGAACTAGAGCGCATTGCCTGTGCCTGTGGAACTCATTGTGGTGAGACAAGGGTTTATGCACCAATCCCTGATGAGCAATAGGACCCTGGTTCATGAAGCCACCCCAGCAAGAATGTAGACTATTTTTTAAAACAGACAAGCAATGGGGATAAACATCGAAATATACAGCATTTTTCTGCATTAAAATATTCCAACAAGCATTACACATATTATGCCATCATAAAGCTGAAGATGTCAAACTAGCTTAGGTAATTTTAAATTTGTAATGTTTTAAAGAAGAAAACTATTCTTAAAATTTTACCTCGGGGTGAGTTGATTGTTTTTTTTTCTAAGAGTGTTTTCCAAGGCTAAGTTACATTTCTTTAACACATTGTTTGTGTTGCAATACAACCAAACTCAAAGCATGTTTTTGGTGGTTCACATTCTACAGACTGGCAGACTCCCATCATTACTTTGAGCCATCACCAGCATAAACTCAATACAACTGACCTAACTTGCTGGTAATCAACCAACTTGATGTTTTTAAATCCAAGTTCTTGCATGGGTTGCTTCAGTCTGCATACTGCAGTCTGAACCTCAGTCTGCATACTAAGGCAGGCATGAACAAAAAATACATGCAGTTAATTGCAGGTAGAAATGTTGTATAAACCAATAAATATTAATATTTAGTATCTATTTATCAATATTTATTTACAATAAATATTAAATTAGAATTACCCACTTGAAACATTGAGCATTTATACAAATAGCCTCAAGCCGGTTGCCAAAGCAAGTAACATAACTTGAATTAAGTGCTTAAAATGAACAGATGACTACATACCTTGGTTCACGGACGGAATAGAATCTTTGCGTAGGAACAGCTTGGCCTTGAAGCCCATGGACCGTTTCAGTAGGCGTGATGGGTCAAAGTCACCTTCCACAAAATGGTTCGAACAGATCCGAGCCGTCTTCAAGTTCATCGGGTCCTGTCTCGCACACCTGTACACTCTGCTCTTCTTTTAGCATCTTTCGGAAAAATAAAATACGAGATGTCAGGATTCTTCCTGAACGATGAAGCACACTTAGCCACAGAGCAGTATCCCATTACTACGAGCACTCAGCCTCAGAGCAGAGCTAGTCAAAGACCAGAAAAGCCTATAATATACCGCACGCAGCCGCACCCCGCCAGAGATTTGAAACGACGGTTGTTCTCTGGCGCAGTAAATGCGCAAGAAATGTCTGACCAATGACGTCAGAAATTAAAGTGGCCCTATGGCCGCTGAAGGGACGGCACCCCCTGGTCCAAATAGGGTCTCTTCCTGATCCTGCTCCAAAAAGAGAGTGGAGCCAAGATAACTAGAGACAACAGGTACTCCAAAGTTGGCTGTTCTAGTATAGTTAGTTGAAACTAGACAAAACCTACGCCAACTGACGTCATATTCCAGAAGCGCTTTTTTATACCAGAATACTGCTGAATTATATTCTAGTTTTGGACTATACTAATAAATCTACTAAATATGGTGCTTTCATTTTAGCACAATTATGGCGCTTTTCTCACGATTAGTTTCCCCGTTGGTTGTAAAGCATATTAGTCATTCATTGAAGCTTGTATATTTTTTCTTATTCTGCTAGCGTGCTGGTGGCTTTGAACCGAAAGGCACCATACCCATAATTAATTTATCCATGGCGTGGTTGATATGGAGAACACACCTCAAACAATTTATGCGAATTAAGGTATTATACCCACAATGTCAACTTGGTCAGCATGTCATTGATGCAATCTGATGATTAATGTTAGCATGTGCGTTGGCCCCCTGTCAGTTATCATATTGTTTCTGTGTGCTGTATGTAATCATGCAATACTGTGCCATTCACCAACTTGTGGACAATTTGGTAATTGCTTGCCCATTGTATCATGGCTAGGCAGTAGTGGTAGTAGGGTAAGAGGGAGTTTCCAAACACTTAATGCATGGAACAAATTGCTGTACTGCTGCTTTTGTGTGGCCAAACCAGTAATTATACTGTTTACTGAATTTCAAAAAATGAAGATGGTATCCATATTCAGATGATTCTCTCTATCTAAGTCATCTAACCACTCACATAGAGCTACTTTAAAACATATAATTGTTTTGTAGTGTTGTGCCATATTCTGAACATGAAAGTGGTGGTGCAGGATTACTTCACTGTAGCTTTTGTGGTACCAATTATTAGTAGCCACTAAAAATACTGGTGTAATTGCAAACAAAGATATCAGACCTTAAAATAAATTTTCAGGGAAATATGTACTTTTTAGTTAATATTTGAATTCTTGATATGCCTTTCCAATGCAAAGTTGATTGATGTGGTTAAAATGTGACCACCCTCACCTGTACTGTGTAACTCACACAGTACAGGTGAGGTGATTTAAGGGTTCATTATTGCAGTTTTGAGTGTTTACAAGTGACGTTTTGCACATATTTTCTTAGGCAAAGCTAAAATGAGGTTGGGATAAGTTAGGCATTTCCTTAGCTTCCTCAATTTTCAAATCGAATTGTTCATGAATGTTTTTTTATTGGAAGCTAATTTATGTTCTCTTCTGAAAAAAGGCAAGGCTGGAGCTGTGTGAGGTTTTTACAATTGCACCTGCAGAAGAAGATTTGCATTTTAGTTGAGGTGGCATTTCAAGAAAAAATTGTAAATGCATGTTTCTGAAAGTCATTAAGATGATATGACCATTGTATTCCAGCGCAAATGCATGCATTTCAGTTCGTAAGTGAAGTAATGCAAAATGTGTTGCTTTGAGTGGGGTAATTGGTAATGAAGGATAATGTTAAATGTATAAACAGTGCATCCAAACCAATGTCATCCAAACCAATGTCATCCATTGAATTTCTTTGATATCACATATGCAACAATGCTGGTTGAGTTATCACCACAATCCTTCCCCAGTCCAACCATAACCTACCTCTTTTTCAGGAAAAACACTGTTGTTTCTATTCTATCCTCCAAATTCCAAAAACCTTGGTATTTATATATAAAGAAGCCCCAATGAAGACAACTTTTTAGACAGATGTATGGACTGAACCTCTTGAAGCTTACTAGCAACTTCTTCCCAGTTTCCTGAAAATAATTTTCCATAAACTGTGTTGAATGAAGAACAAGGCTACTTGGGAGTAGTGAAAGATCAGAAGAAGACAGGATAGGCAGTCATGCACGGAAAGCCAAAACCAGGTTTAATTATACAACAACAAAAAAATGAATACATATATTTGCATGTGGCTATTTCTAACATTTTTATCATGATATTCCAGCAGAATAATGGCCAGCCTTTTCTACATGGAGTAATGATAACAGATTCAGCCTAGGATACAAATGTATGCTTCCATTAACTGAGTTTCTATGTCACGAGGTTAATTAATATACTACGGTGCACAATTGATGCGAGTGTGTAATTAAGGTACAATGGATCTACCATTTCCTTCGTGAATCACGTTCAACATCCAGCATACAATATCAGTAGGTTGTAGATGACCGAACATGAGTATGTTTTAGAAGGTCCAACATCAGTTGTTTAGGTTAGATTCAGTTAGGATATTTTTGTAGTTTGACATCAGTGTTCTTTGTTAGTCACCAAAAATCCCATTTCCACACACTTTCCATATTTTCCATATTATTCCATATTCTCCCCACACTTTACATAACCTCTTATATCTTATGGCGTGGAGGATAGCATGTACTGTAATTGTCAACATTAGTGTTTTCCTAGTGTTTGAAAAATCTTAGTTGAATGATATTAATATTATTTTTTAGTGAAATTACTTTTTTTCTACATCAGCACATGAACTTGAACTGCCGATTTGCTGAGATTTCATTTCCCATAGAAATGAATATCAGCTTCCTTCAAATCACATCAGATAATGATGTGAATTGAAGGAATGTTAAATGCTAAGCGTGGCGGTGGGGGGGGATTATGTATGGCCTGGTCCATGGCCAGAAAGAAACCAGCGGACCGATCGGTGAGCACCCATTTGCGTATCCCGAAGATGAACCACGAGAAGCGTTCTGGACTCGCCTTCTAAGCATTAGCGGCATGACGGTTCCCACAGAGGAATTATTCCACACATTCAGAGAGATGGATGCAGCGTTTTGTGTTCACCATGCCCAAGAACCCAACGATCTGAGCAGACATCCAAAGGTCATTGAAAGTTTCAAATAATTCAAATAATTCAAAAAACAAATATTACACGAGACTAAACGTGCGTGTTGCAGTCGCACCGAGTGAATGTCAAGCTCAACAACTGATATGTGCCTGTGTTTGTGAAGTTGGTAGAGCGTAGCCTGTAGGTTTACACGTACTCATCGTCCCACTACGGTGCTCGTGAGTAGTCTGTGTATGTATGCATGTCGAGTTGTTCTCAGCCACAGATGTCACGATGAGGATGTTCGATCTATTCTTGCCAGTTGGTCCGATTTTATAAGGTGCCAGATATGTACGTACTGTAATGTACGTACATATCTGGCAATCTCCTGGCAATCTGGCAGATCTGGCAATCTACGTAATGTACGTAGGTATTGTAATGTATTGCCGCAATGCAATCTCATTAAGTACCGTGGCATATCTGCACTTGCTACCGATAACCTCTTATGTCACGCGTTTGGTGGAGCCGCGGTAGCTTAGTCCGTAGGGTGTTGGACTCTTGACCGCAAGATAATGGGTTCGAGTCCCGCAACCAGCGGAATTACCGAGTCCACCCGCGACCAATCGGTTTGAGAAGTTGGCGATGCTATATGGCCTAGCAGTTAATTGCGTCGTAAAGGAACCCAAGGTTCTTTTTCTGCTTCGTGTGTTTTCTTCTCCCAATATAAGTCTTGCATTGTGCTTCCTCAATATATCGTTTTAATACGCACTCTGTTGGGCGCCGGACTATATATATCCATGTGCGCAAAATGACGAACGCAGTCCATGCGCCCAAAATGCACATTCACTTCCACCACAGAGTACACAACCGAGAAATGGGCAGTGGGAGTGAGGGCCTTCCTCAATCTTGGCAGTCTCGTCTTCTCCAGATGATAAACAACTTTTGTTGCCGTATTTATGTCGTGCTGTACTGCAAAATGCGTGATTTTTTTTTAATTTAAAATTTAGTCCCAGTTGTTGCTGGAGTGGCTTTAGGAACCAGGGTTCTATTGCTAAGCAGAGCTTGTTGCGTGAACCCTCGCCCCACCACCCGATCCACGAATTCCTTTTCAACCGGATAATTTTGATCGAAAGTTTAACGTGCCGTCAAAACACCGACACGGCCGCCCGGTAGCTTGTCCCCGGCCTTATCGGGCCAGTTGCCAACTCACACTCCCGGCCGGGGGCAAAACGCGAGCGCGCGAAGCGACTCGAACCCTGGGTTGCCAGGACAGGGGAGACCAGCACAGGCCAGCGCCCGAACCAACTGAGCTACCGGGGTGGCATTTCATGTTGCATGACGCGAATAAAGAAATCATATTTTGAAAGGAAAATATTTTCTTTAGTTAATAATAGAACACACTTATTTAAAAAGATGTATGGTATTACATGGTAATTTTCCATTCCAACCACAAATTAAACGGTTATTAAAGTTGCTTCCGAGCTGGTCTGGCAAAGAAATTGCTGTTACCCCTGCAATATTGCATGCATGACAGAAGTTTGATTCACATTGCGTCAGCGACGCAGCCAATTCATTTCGACTGATAATGACGAATAACGGTGTGCGAACATGGGCAAAGCCACGGTGGGGAATGAACGGGGATGCTTCCCCAATCTTGCCAAGTTCCGCGTTAAGCCTTTGACAATGCATAATAATCGAACCGAAATCCTCATGCGGGCATCTAAAATCCGTCTTAGCGCTTACGGGTTCCACAAAGTTGTTGCCGAATCTAAATCGAGCGTTCATGGTACGAAAAGCGTGATTTTATATTTTGCGCCGGCACTCCAGAAAGTTCAGGATCGTCACCGAAATATTTTAGCAAACGTCTGCTCCTGTCAAAGCAATGCTTGTCGCAATCCTGGTGGCGTGTGTTCGCCGTGTATTGTAAAAGGCGTGGAGCCGAGCTTAGAACTGGCATCGCTCTGACTCCAGCTCGGGTCCAATCATTTGACTGTTCGGCAGCATGCACAATTGTTGGTTTTGTCACCTTGATAATCATGTACTGTTATCATATGCACACCTCGAGGAGCAGGGACTAATGTTAGTCGGGGTGTACTGGTGGGAGGGGAAATGGCAACCGTTAGTTTCTAGCTCAATATTTGCAATGCACTGCCGTAGTGCCACAAATGATTAAATTCAGGGATCCTGTCTCCTGTCCCACCGCCGATGGTCCGCTGCCCTTGTCAGGAAGGGACTGTGGGCCTGGGCACTGCCATAAGCGGTGACGTGTTCCGTATTTCCTATGCCTGGCTGATTAGAAGAAGTGCCCAACCATAAATTTAAGGTGGCAGAACCCCAGCCTTGCAGAATATCTGAATATTGAATATTGCAGAATATTTCCCTTCTCGTTATGAAAAAGATCGTCCCATGTGAACAGTCTTAATTCACTGTCGCTTATTAGAAGAACTTCCCACGACGCGCACAGAAATCTGCCGGCCTCCAGGCTCGAACCGGCTACCTCCGAGTCGGCAAACCGACGCGCTACCAACTGCGCTACCAACACCGAGTCGCTCGGCCCGCTTAACTTAAATAGTGTCATGGGTCTAAATAACACCATTTTACACAATAACCAACACATTCGTGTGAAAGTCTCCCATGATTATCGAAATACCATTAAACAAGCTTCCAGATGGCGTATAATTTGCACCACTCACGTATACTTGTTAACCAGGAACGTACGCGGAAAAGTACCATTTCTTGCTGTCGTGTTAATCTGCTGAACCCAAATCAGCGCCCAGATGACGTCGCCGGCTGCCAATGAAAATTGACAGGGGCCGAGTGGAGCAACCTGGAGCAGTTCAGAATTTAGTCTTAGATTGTACGGCCTTGAGTCTTGGCACCCAGGCTGCGTCTTCTGGAGCAGCTTGAGCCCTGTTCGGCAAGTGTCTAAACGGTGCTTCGGAGCTATGACGTCACCAGAACACAATTTTGCGCCTGCAGTCGACGAATGTGATAGATGTAAGACATTTGTGGTGCAATTGCGGGCGCAGTGTTTAATCCCTGGCTAAAATCGTGCTGAGTCGGCCCACTTTCATCTGTATTTTGTACGATTTGTAGCTTTATGGTTGCGGGGCATAGCTCCAGCTTAATCATGATTTAGAACCTTTGGCTATAACTTATGCTGATGAAGCGGATGAGGGTCAGCTGCTTCCTGTCTTCGTTCAGATTTTGAATGATGCGTTTGGAAACATGGGTGAACGATGGGTTTGGGCGATGGATGATGGATGGTTATGCGCAGCTAATATATACGTGTAGTTTTCGATATGGATGTCGGACATGGACGTCCGAGGAAGAAAAATAAGGGGAGCTACCGCGGCACCGTGGCACATGACGTCCTCGATTCAGGCATCTAACATTTGCTCATAAACAGGTAAATTTGCACTTTCAGGTAATGTGAATTAATTCAATTTCGGTCATTGAAAGCTAATTTTATATTTGAGACTAGCATGTGACCACTCATTTTCTCTGTAAATACATACTTTTCAGTTGGCCGGAAAAATAATTCGAACAAGACAAGTTGGGCCTGTGAGCACTGCAAGGTCATTAGACTCATCCGTGGACTAGGTAACTTAGAATATGCGGAAAGTCTTATGGCATTATATATGTACTCACTGAAGTATAAGAGGTTAAGGAGTGATGTGACTGAAATGTACAAAAATATTAAAGGGCTAGATCAGGTCAATCTGAATGATCCTCTTCTATTTAGCCTATGGGAGTCATCAATCCATGTTGGTTGGTTCTTGGTTTTACGATACATCGACCGTTGAGTCATGTAGCGTCGCCAATCTCTCACGCCGATTGGTCGCGAGCGAAGAGTAGCGACAGGTGAGACACGAACCCACAACCTTTCGATCGTGAGACGAGCAACTTACCCCCAGACCACTCGTCCCCCATCAATCCATGTTAGACAAATCAAGGTGAAAGACAGTAAAGCTACATGGTCTTCAGGCAAAGGGTTGTTGCTAAGTGGAATGGACTGCCTGCTGGTGCTGTGGGGGTCCCTCATTAACTGTATTTAAAAGCCGGGTGGACACATTTTTAGGCCGGACATTGTTTACTGTTCTAATTAGTGGTGGATGACATGAGATTTGTTTGTTATGAAATTTGTTCAAGTGCATGGTCCAGGCCCCTTTAAGCAGGCAATGGTGGAGTTGGAAAATGATTGGTAGGGTACTTGAATGTTGCCACGTGTATGTTGTGCAGGATCCAGTGAATAGGGCTTCATAGGTATGGTAAGCATGGATGCTGTGTGGGACATGGGTGGATACGTAAGGATGGATGGCTGTGTGAGATGTTGGTGGATGATTTCTTGGGAATTTGTGATGTGATGTTGGTTGGGGTGATTAGTGTCTTTGTTCATGATTATGGTATCGTCCTATCACAGACTTAACCTAGATGGGTCTTAACCTATATTTTGCACACAAAAATCCAACTTAAAACACCAAAACTAACCAAACATAATCAAACCTACCCAATTTGTTCCTTTTACAGAGGCACACACTTGTCAAACTTGGTACAAACTTGTCCTGGTACAACCTTAAAGCACAACAATCCTGTTTGGTTAGCACAACTTAAGCACAACTCAGGCTTTAAGTGCCATCAGATGGAAAGAAGAATTCTCCAATTTAAATGCCTGTGAAATGTGGGAAAAGTTCAAATCTTACTTGAAGGAAATTCAGATTAGACATGTCCCCCAAAAGCAAAGACGCAAAAGAAGGGTAGGAAAGCCAGCATGGCTTACACCAGACTTGATAAAAGCAATTAAGGCTAAGAAAACTGCATTTAGAGTCTTTAAAGAAGCCTCAAATGTCGTTAATCTAAAGGCGTATCGAAAAGCTAGAGCCACTGTGAAGCAAAAAACCAGAGCAGCAAAGCGAGCAAAAGAACTGGATTTAGCTAGAAACTATAATGGGGACAGTAAAACGTTCTTTAGTTTCTACAAGCTGAGTAAAGTTTCTAGCACAATTGGTCGACTGGAAGTAAACGGGATTACATTGGGTGATGATAGTGAGATGGTTGAGGAGCTGAGCGAGCAGTTTAAATCAGTGTTTACATTGGAAGATATGACCAATCTGCCGACCGTACACCATAGTTCAGTGACATGGGATCTGACAAATGATGTTGATTTCATTGATAGTGATGTTGTTTACAATCATATCAGGAAAATAAAGCGAAACAGGGCAGCAGGACCTGATGATATTTATGCTAGGGTGTTGAGGGGAAACTGAAAAGGAACTGGCATTTCCACTTAGTATAATATTTTGTAGATCAGTTTCACAAAATGAAATTCCCACCGATTGGAAAAAGGCAAATGTAGTTCCTATTTTCAAGAAACGAGAAAGAGGGAAAGTTGAAAACTATAGGCCAGTAAGTCTCACATCCCTAGTCTGCAAGGTACTCGAATCAATTATCAAAGATAGAATAGTTAGTTATCTGGAAGGTAGCAGATTGATTCAGGATACTCAACATGGGTTTAGAAAAGGACAATCGTGTCTCACAAACCTCTTGGACTTCTTGAACTTCGCCACAAAACAATTTGATCATGGAAATCAGGTTGATGTAGCATATCTTGACTTTAGTAAGGCCTTTGACAAGGTACCCCATAAACGGTTAATGATACAGCTTCAGTCCCATGGTATTGCAGGTAGCATCTTAAAATGGATAGAGTTGTGGCTTTCAGATAGACAGCAAAGAGTGATGCTAAATGGTACAAAGTCATCATGGCAAAATGTTCTTAGTGGAGTCCCCCACGGGTCAGTACTGGGGCCACTACTGTTCATTTTATTTGTAAAAAACATTGAAAATGGCCTAAGCAGTAAAATTTTGAAATTTGCGGATAATTTGAAGGTATTTAGGGCAATAACAGGTCAAGATGAGCATATCTCGCTGCAAAAAGACTTAGAGGAACTTGTGAAGTGGTCCGAAGAATGGAAAATTTAATTTAATTTTGATAAGTGCAAAATCATGCATGTAGGTAAGCAGCATATGAAGGCTCCATACCTGATGGGTGGCCAAGTGTTATCAGTGACTCGACAGGAGAAGGATCTAGGTGTTATTCTAAACACAAAACTGGGGGCATCAGAACAGACCAAGGAAGCCAGGAAGAAGACGTGTGTCAAGACAGCCCACGGTCAGCCCACGCTCGGCCCACGCTCAGCCCATAATAGCGGCCCCTTCAAAAACGCTCAAAATATAGCATAGCATGCATCTTGACGAGCTGAACACAATGGTAGTCTCCAAAGCTTGGTGCATGCAATAGTATAGCTTCCGAAGCAAATTATAATATACAATTTGAATTACCAACACAAAATCCCAACCTTCCACCAAACAAACCAAACAGTACATGAAAACAACTCGCCATAGTACGCAGAGTTCAACGCTGCACATTTATAATTGCTTTACACCGTACTTTTTAGCTCCCTACCTATGATTCGGTTTTTGACGTAATGTTTTACTTCCCATAGGGTTTAGCATGGAGGCCCCTGAGATTTAGTTATTAGCATGGGTGGGATATGACCGGCCCCTGCGATTTCTTTGATTTTTGGTATGCCAGCAACCCCACCTCCGACACTTGCATTTCCGAGGAAATTTCCCGGGTGCATCAGTATTCTCACCCAATAAATGTGGGTGAGAACATGCACTAAAATGCAGATCTGAGCGAATGCGGTCGTGCTTCATCTTAAATGAATCCCCTCGTCAAGCTAAACTAAAAAGTACCCCTGCTGAAATTATGCCTTGCCAACTTTATCCGTTGCATACTTATGGATTCGGTTTTTGACGTAATGCATTATTCGCCATAGGGTTTAGCATGGAGGCCAATGGGTGGGATATGACCGGCCCCTGCGATTTCTCTGATTTTTGGTATGCCAGCAACCCCACCTCCGACACTTGCATTTCCGGGGAAATTTCCCGGGTGCATCAGTATTCTCACCCAATAAATTGGGGTGAGAACATGCACTAAAATCCAGATCTGAGCGAATGCGGCCATGCTTCATCTTAAATGAATCCCCTCGTCAAGCTAAACTCAAAAATACCCCTGCTGAAATTATGCCTTGCCAACTTTATCCGTTGTATACTTATGGATTCGGTTTTTGACGTAATGCATTATTCGCCATAGGGTTTAGCATGGAGGCCAATGGGTGAGATATGACCGGCCCCTGCGATTTCTCTGATTCTTGGTATGCCAGCAACCCCACCTCCGACACTTGCATTTCCGGGGAAATTTCCCGGGTGCATCAGTATTCTCACCCAATAAATTGGGGTGAGAACATGCACTAAAATCCAGATCTGAGCGAATGCGGCCATGCTTCATCTTAAATGAATCCCCTCGTCAAGCTAAACTCAAAACTACCCTTCCTGAAATTATGTCTTGCCAACTTTATCCGTTGCATACTTTTGGATTCGGTTTTTGACGTAATGCATTATTCGCCATAGGGTTTAGCATGGAGGCCAATGGGTGGGATATGACCGGCCCCTGCGATTTCTCTGATTTTTGGTATGCCAGCAACCCCACCTCCGACACTTGCATTTCCGAGGAAATTTCCCGGGTGCATCAGTATTCTCACCCAATAAATGGGGGTGAGAACATGCACTAAAATGCAGATCTGAGCGAATGCCGTCATGCTTCATCTTAAATGAATCCCCTCGTCAAGCTAAACTCAAAAATACCCCTGCTGAAATTGTGCCTTGCCAACTTTATCCGTTGCATACTTATGGATTCGGTTTTTGACGTAATGCATTATTCGCCATAGGGTTTAGCATGGAGGCCAATGGGTGGGATATGACCGGCCCCTGCGATTTCTCTGATTTTTGGTATGCCAGCAACCCCACCTCCGACACTTGCATTTCCGAGGAAATTTCCCGGGTGCATCAGTATTCTCACCCAATAAATGGGGGTGAGAACATGCACTAAAATGCAGATCTGAGCGAATGCCGTCATGCTTCATCTTAACTGAATCCCCTCGTCAAGCTAAACTCAAAAATACCCCTGCTGAAATTATGTCTTGCCAACTTTATCCGTTGCATACTTATGGATTCGGTTTTTGACGTAATGCATTATTCGCCATAGGGTTTAGCATGGAGGCCAATGGGTGGGATATCACCGGCCCCTGCGATTTCTCTGATTTTTTGGCATGCCAGCAACCCCACCTCCGACACTTGCATTTCCGAGGAAATTTCCGGGTGCATCAGTATTCTCACCCAATAAATTGGGGTGAGAACATGCACTAAAATGCAGATCTGAGCGAATGCGGTCATCCTTCATCTCAAATTAATCCGCGTGTCAAGCTGAACGCAAAACTACCCTGAAATTATACGCTGCCAACTTTATCAGTTGCATACTTATGGATTCGGTTTTTGACGTAATGCATTATTCGCCATAGGGTTTAGCATGGAGGCCAATGGGTGGGACATGACCGGCCCCTGCGACTTCTCTGATTTTTGGCATGCCAGCAACCCCACCTCCGACACTTGCATTTCCGGGAAAATTTTCGGTGCATCAGTATTCTCACCAATAAATTGGGGTGAGAACATGCACTAAAATCCAGATCTGAGCGAATGCGGCATGCTTCATCTTAAATGAATCCTCGTCAAGCTAAACTCAAAAATACCCCTGCTGAAATTATGTCTTGCCATTTTATCCGTTGTATACTTATGGATTCGGTTTTGACGTAATGCATTATTCGCCATAGGGTTTAGCATGGAGGCCAATGGGTGAGATATGACCGGCCCCTGCGATTTCTCTGATTCTTGGTATGCCAGCAACCCCACCTCCGACACTTGCATTTCCAGGAAATTTCGGGTGCATCAGTATTCTCACCCAATAAGTGGGGTGAGAACATGCACTAAAATCCAGATCTGAGCGAATGCGGCCATGCTCATCTTAAATGAATCCCTCGTCAAGCTAAATCAAAACTACCCTTCCCGAAATTATGCTTTGCCAACTTTATCCGTTGCATACTTATGGATTCAGTTTTGACGTAATGCATTATTCGCCATAGGGTTAGCATGGAGGCCAATGGGTGGGATATGACCGGTCCTGCGATTTCCTCTGATTTTTGGTATGCCAGCAACCCCACCTCCGACACTTGCATTTCCGAGGAAATTTCCCGGGTGCATCAGTATCAGAGAAAAATCAGAGAAATCGCAGGGGCCGGTCATATCCCACCCATTGGCCTCCATGCTAAACCCTATGGCGAATAATGCATTACGTCAAAAACCGAATCCATAAGTATGCAACTGATAAAGTTGGCAGCGTATAATTTCAGGAAGGGTAGTCTTGCGTTCAGCTTGACACGCGGATTAATTTGAGATGAAGGATGACCGCATTCGCTCAGATCTGCATTTTAGTGCATGTTCTCACCCCCATTTATTGGGTGAGAATACTGATGCACCCGGGAAATTTCCTCGGAAATGCAAGTGTCGGAGGTGGGGTTGCTGGCATACGAAAAATCAGAGTAATCGCAGGGGCCGGTCATATCTCACCCATTGGCCTCCATGCTAAACCCTATGGCGAATGATGCATTACGTCAAAAACCGAATCCAAAAGTATGCAACGGATAAAGTTGGCAACGTATAATTTCAGGAAGGGTAGTTTTGAGTTTAGCTTGACGAGGGGATTCATTTAAGATGAAGCATGGCCGCATTCGCTCAGATCTGGATTTTAGTGCATGTTCTCACCCCAATTTATTGGGTGAGAATACTGATGCACCCGGGAAATTTCCTCGGAAATGCAAGTGTCGGAGGTGGGGTTGCTGGCATGCCAAAAATCAGAGAAATCGCAGGGGCCGGTCATGTCCCACCCATTGGCCTCCATGCTAAACCCTATGGCGAATAATGCATTACGTCAAAAACCGAATCCATAAGTATGCAACGGATAAAGTTGGCAAGGCATAATTTCAGCAGGGGTATATTTGAGTTTAGCTTGACGTGGGGATTCATTTAAGAGGAAGCATGACCGCATTCGCTCAGATCTGCATTTTAGTGCATTTTCTCACCCACATTTATTGGGTGAGAATACTGATGCACCCGGGAAATTTCCTCGGAAATGCAAGTGTCGGAGGTGGGGTTGCTGGCATACCAAAAATCAGAGAAATCGCAGGGGCCGGTCATATCCCACCCATTGGCCTCCATGCTAAACCCTATGGCGAATAATGCATTACGTCAAAAACCGAATCCATAAGTATGCAACGGATAAAGTTGGCAAGGCACAATTTCAGCAGGGGTATTTTTGAGTTTAGCTTGACGAGGGGATTCATTTAAGATGAAGCATGACGGCATTCGCTCAGATCTGCATTTTAGTGCATGTTCTCACCCCCATTTATTGGGTGAGAATACTGATGCACCCGGGAAATTTCCTCGGAAATGCAAGTGTCGGAGGTGGGGTTGCTGGCATACCAAAAATCAGAGAAATCGCAGGGGCCGGTCATATCTCACCCATTGGCCTCCATGCTAAACCCTATGGCGAATAATGCATTACGTCAAAAACCGAATCCAAAAGTATGCAACGGATAAAGTTGGCAACGTATAATTTCAGGAAGGGTAGTTTTGAGTTTAGCTTGACGTGGGGATTCATTTAAGATGAAGCATGACCGCATTCGCTCAGATCTGCATTTTAGTGCATGTTCTCACCCTCATTTATTGGGTGAGAATACTGATGCACCCGGGAAATTTCCTCGGAAATGCAAGTGTCGGAGGTGGGGTTGCTGGCATACCAAAAATCAGAGAAATCGCAGGAGCCGGTCATATCCCACCCATTGGCCTCCATGCTAAACCCTATGGCGAATAATGCATTACGTCAAAAACCGAATCCATAAGTATGCAACGGATAAAGTTGGCAAGGCATAATTTCAGCAGGGGTATTTTTGAGTTTAGCTTGACGAGGGGATTCATTTAAGATGAAGGATGACCGCATTCGCTCAGATCTGCATTTTAGTGCATGTTCTCACCCCCATTTATTGGGTGAGAATACTGATGCACCCGGGAAATTTCCTCGGAAATGCAAGTGTCGGAGGTGGGGTTGCTGGCATACCAAAAATCAGAGAAATCGCAGGGGCCGGTCATATCTCACCCATTGACCTCCATGCTAAACCCTATGGCGAATAATGCATTACGTCAAAAACCGAATCCATAAGTATGCAACGGATAAAGTTGGCAAGGCATAATTTCAGGAAGGGTTGTTTTGAGTTTAGCTTGACGAGGGGATTCATTTAAGATGAAGCATGGCCGCATTCGCTCAGATCTGGATTTTAGTGCATGTTCTCACCCCAATTTATTGGGTGAGAATACTGATGCACCCGGGAAATTTCCTCGGAAATGCAAGTGTCGGAGGTGGGGTTGCTGGCATACCAAAAATCAGAGAAATCGCAGGGGCCGGTCATATCCCACCCATTGGCCTCCATGCTAAACCCTATGGCGAATAATGCATTACGTCAAAAACCGAATCCATAAGTATGCAACGGATAAAGTTGGCAAGGCATAATTTCAGCAGGGGTACTTTTGAGTTTAGCTTGACGAGGGGATTCATTTAAGATGAAGCATGACCGCATTCGCTCAGATCTGCATTTTAGTGCATGTTCTCACCCCCATTTATTGGGTGAGAATACTGATGCACCCGGGAAATTTCCTCGGAAATGCAAGTGTCGGAGGTGGGGTTGCTGGCATACCAAAAATCAGAGAAATCGCAGGGGCCGGTCATATCCCACCCATGCTAATAACTAAATCGCAGGGGCCTCCATGCTAAACCCTATGGGAAGTAAAACATTACGTCAAAAACCGAATCATAGGTAGGGAGCTAAAAAGTACGGTGTAAAGCAATTATAAATGTGCAGCGTTGAACTCTGCGTACTATGGCGAGTTGTTTTCATGTACTGTTTGGTTTGTTTGGTGGAAGGTTGGGATTTTGTGTTGGTAATTCAAATTTTATATTATAATTTGCTTCGGAAGCTATACTATTGCATGCACCAAGCTTTGGAGACTACCATTGTGTTCAGCTCGTCAAGATGCATGCTATGCTATATTTTGAGCGTTTTTGAAGGGGCCGCTATTATGGGCTGAGCGTGGGCCGAGCGTGGGCTGACCGTGGGCTGTCTTGACACACGTAGGAAGAAGGCACTGAGAATGCTCGGGGCAATAAATAGGAATGTATCACACAGAAGTGAGGAAGTGATCAGGAAGCTTTACTGTGCATACGTCAGGCCACATTTGGAATACTGCATCCAAGCTTGGTCTCCTAGCTATGAAAAAGATTGTTAGCTTTTAGAGAGAGTACAAAAGAGGGCTACAAAAATGGTTAATGGCATAAGCAACCTGGCATATGAGTAAAGATTGAAGAAATTGAATATGTTTTCACTTAGATATAGAAGGCTGAGAAGAGATCTCATCAAGGTCTTTAGATTTGTCCATGGTCTGGAGAGTGGACATCTTGGGGAAATGGTTGAGTTGAACAGAAATGATGCAATTAGAGGTCATAAATTCAAAATTAAAGTTAACTACAGCAGAACAAGGTTAAGACAGACTTTCTTCACCAACAGGGTAGTAGAACACTGGAACCAGCCGGCAGAAACCATTGTCAGTAGCAGCACATTGAACATCTTTAAAAACGGCATAGACAATCATTATAAGAATAGAGGGCTTGCTTTTCAATATTACAGGGAGGGCTGATTGACAGATTTGGTGGGCAACTGGTTGTGTGTACAGAGTGCAACCAAGAAGGGCCCTTGTGGCTCATAGTTGCGCTAATCTTTTATGTCTTTACGTCTTTATGTTTATGCTCCAAGTTGCTCCAAGCTGTTCTACTATTTGTTTTCTGGAGCAGGGTCAGGAACAGACCCAATGTTAAATTTTGCAGCAAGGAGTTGATAGCCAATCCACCATCGAATCCAAATCTGTTCCATTTCATTACAAAGTGTGTTGGTTGGCATTAACTGAGTATTTTAAGTAGCATGGTGCTATTCGTTTTTTCCATTAGCTTTCTTATCAACATAAATATAGCAGTGGTTATTGGGGCCCAAATCAACATTGAGGCGGCCAAGATCAACATTGGGGGGACGAGTAGCCTAGGGGTAAGTTGCTCGTCTCACAATCGAAAGGCTGTGGGTTCGAGACTCACCTGTCGCTACTCTTCGCCCGCAACCAATCGGCGTGAGAGATTGGCGACGCTACATGACTCAACGGTCGATTTGTCGTAAAACCAATAACCAACCAAGATCAACATTGGTGTGGCCATGGCCCTCATAAAAGGATACAAATCGACGCCCCTGACCCGAGTCCACTGGGACACTAGTAGCATGCTATGACTCACAGTTTGTATTGACATGTACTTTGCACTGCTCTCTTGCTTATGTGACTTCATCTGCTACCGGACGATTTGTCCTGTTGGCGAGGATGCTGAATAAACATAAACATACACATTGTGAAATAAAAATCAGAATTATTAAGGTCTGAAAATATAGTGGGCGAAATCTGACGAGTTTTGGTGGGGGCGGGGCTGACGCAGACATCCGAAAGTTGTCCGCCCCCCTGACCTAAGCCGGTGGGCTAGATCCGCCAGTGGTGGGGACAATGCAAAGCGGAGCCTTTTTCACGGACCGAAACACGTGCAGCTGGTGTGACAATGGCGCCCGCACACACTGCAGCCACCCATTGTCAATGGGAAAATGGTAGCGGGCACATGGGCCCAGGTGGTAAAGGTGCGTCGTTTCCGAGAACAGGATACCACAGTGAAAAACGCTTAAAAACGTCATTTCCGCTTTTCACACCCCCTCGCATGCGCGTGGCGAATGGCCCGGAAACTGTTACCATGGCGATGTTGGCAATTGTGGCAAAACGAAGGTGTTGCCGACGTTGTTTGTTGTTTGGTGTTGTTTGGTGTCGATCGGCCCTTGGTTGTCCAGATATGGCGCTTTGAAGCGGGTCGATCGAGAGCGATGAAATTGGTGAGAACAAAAAATCCTAGTTTCCTCTCAGACCTCCGTGACGCTTCCGCGCAGTACGTTGACCGACCGCAACGAAATTGTGTCCAGTGGATAGCCATCATTTAGGAATTTCACGTGATGTCAGCCATATTTCGTTATCTGTGTTGTGAGCAGTGTCAGGTGTCAAAATGCGTCGGTCTCGGTCGGTGTCAGAATTTAAAAAATCCAATGTTAAACATCCAGCCACCATGAGGTGTCGACGGGACATCCAGCCTACAATGTGGTGTCGGCAGGGCATCCAGCCTACAATGTGGTGTCAGTAGGACATCCAGCCTACCATGTGGTGTCGGCAGGACATCCAGCCTACCATGTGGTGTCAGCAGGACATACAGCCTACCATGTGGTGTCGGCAGGACATCTAGCCTACAATGTGGTGTCGGCAGGACATCCAGCCTACCATGTGGTATCGGCAGGACATACAGCCTACCATGTGGTGTCGGCAGGACATACAGCCTACCATGTGGTGTCGGCAGGACATACAGTCTACCATGTGGTGTCAACAAAATCGTCTTACATAAATTAAATGTATTTCACTCCTCGCACTGTCCATCGACACTAGTAATGAGACGTTAGTAACCACAAGCGACTGTAATGCGGTGAAACATCCGGCGACTGGCGGCACCGAGGTTTCCTCTGCACTGAGCGCCGAGGTTGCCTCTTCACTGAGCGCCGAGGTTTCCTCTTACTGAGCGCCGAGATTTCCTCTTCACTGAGCGCCGAGGTTTCCTCTTCACTGAGCGCCGAGATTACCTCTTCACTGAGCACCGATGTCGCCTCTTCACACACCAGTTGGACAGCAGGTTCCGACTATCGCTGCCCACCGGCACTCGTGAGGCTGAGCATACTTGTCCAGTCCAGCTGACACAGCTGGAACCGATGACAACATCACCCGGCACAGATGACCGGCCGCGGTTACCAGTCCGCCGGCCGGACAGGCTGTATCCGCCGACCGGACAGGCTGTATCCGCCGACCGGACAGGCTGTATCCGCCGACCGGACAGGCTGTATCCGCCGACCGGACAGGCTGTATCCGCCGACAGGACAGGCTGTATCCGCCGACCGGACAGGCTGTATCCGCCGACCGGACAGGCTGAGCCCGCCGACCGGACAGGCTGTGTCCGCCTGCCGGACAGGCTGTATCCGCCGACCAGACAGGCTGTGTCCGCCGACCGGACAGGCTGAGCCCGCCGACCGGACAGGCTGTGTCCGCCGACCGGACAGGCTGTATCCGCCGACCGGACAGGCTGTGTCCGCCGACCGGACAGGTTGTGTCCGCCGATCGGACAGGCTGGGCCCGCCGACCGGACAGGCTGAGCCCGCCGACCGGACAGGCTGTGCCCGCCGATCGGACAGACTGTATCCGCCGACCGGACAGGCTGTTCCCGCCGACCGGACAGACTGTATCCGCCGACCGGACAGGCTGAGCCCGCCGACCGGACAGGTTGTGTCCGCCGACCGGACAGACTGTATCCGCCGACCGGACAGGCTGTGTCCGCCGACCGGACAGGCTGGGCCCGCCGACCGGACAGGCTGGGCCCGCCGACCGGTCCACACCAATTGCTGCGGCGGACATCTGCCCAGCAGGTCAAAAGCACGCCAACCGCTGCTACTGACTGTTACCGAGTCATGGCTGCACCATCGCGTGCAACAACGCCACATCCTACGTCACCATCGGCACTGACCGGTCACATATGGAGTGTTGATCGGGCCAACACACATCACTGCCGGTCACAGGTGGCGTGTTGACAGGGCCGGCACACATCGCTGACCGGTCACAGGTGGCATGTTGACAGGGCCGGCACACATCACTGACCGGTCACAGGTGGCGTGTTGACAGGGCCGATACACATCACTGACCAGTCACAGGTGGCGTGTTGACAGGGCCGACACACATCATTGACCAGTCACAGATGGCGTGTTGACAGGGCCGGCACACATGACTGACCAGTCACAGGTGGCGTGTTGACAGGGCCGACACACATCACTGACCGGTCACAGGTGGCGTGTTGACACGGCCGACACACATCACTAACCAGTCACAGGTGGCGTGTTGACCGGACCGACACACATGGCAATGACACCACCCACTCCATCTGACACGATACGAAGCCCGCAGAAGTTGCCGGGTTTCGCCGCCACAACAAACATACCACTCAACACAGCGGCCACTCTCCTTGACGTTGTGTCCAGAACGCTTGTAGTGCGTAATGGATGACGGAGCGTGCGCTTACGATGTCACACGGTGTTTTATGGTGTTACGTGGTGTTACACTATGTAATCCAGTGGCGGCATGTGTTCTAAAAGTCAGGCTGGAACCGTGTTGGGGTCCATATTTTTCTTTCAGCTCAAATGCCTTTTTAGGCTTTAGTATTACTCATGTTTCTAGTGCTCAAATATGGATGCTACATATGCAATATACCTATAATATTATTATAGGTATATTGTATTGTTGTGTCATTCCCTGCCGGATTATTTAATCAAACTTCATAAACATAATTGTAAGCATATTACATCTATATGTATATATGTATAAATATATATATATATATATATATATATATATATATATTTCTGCATATGCATATATATATATACACATATATATATATATATATATATATATATATATATATATATATATATACATATATATATATATATATATATATATATATATGTGTGTGTGTGTGTGTCTGTGTGTCTCCATATGGATGTATACATATATTTATGTTTGTAGGTGTGTATATATTGATGTGTGTTTGTAGTTATTTCGTGTTGTATAATCACGGGCCGCCACTGGTCATGTTTATATTTACATTAACGTTCACTTCGAAGTGATTGAGGAAGTGGTAAGTTTGCATACACTGCTTATTACGCCTGATGGAAAATATACATATCCCAGTGAATGCTCCAGTGCTCAAAAGATTCGTCAATGCTAAAGCTAAATCACTTTCATTTGTTATGAGCTCACAACGACAAAGCACTTTGGAAAATACGTAGATCAAACAATCACGAAAATGGTAAGCGTGTCCAGCATGGAAAAATTGCGGGCCGGGAAAACATTCCACGGAAAGCTTGTGAATTATGGCAAACAACTTCGCTGATATATATACATATATATATATATATATATATATATATATATATATATATATATATATATATATATATATATATATGGCAGAGCACATAGCTATGAAGATTCGCACCAAAAGCCGGCGTTACACAATGTATGATGTGAACACCTCAATGCTACAAGCGGAATAAAGACTTCTGTGCGGCAGACTCTTGATCTCCACACTCGCCCACATGTGTAGTAATCGGCTCGCTGGGGCAATGGCTTCCCGCTATATGATCTATGCACTCGCCAACGTCATATTACCTTTGTAATATACGGCGTAGTTATGTAGGAAAGAGGATTGCTTTCATCCATCAAATTTCAATCCATTCAAGTCTTCGACCTGAAAGTTCTTTTTGACACCTGAACTTGACTATACAACTTTTGGTGTCTTCCTGCCACAATGTTTGCCACAAAAGCTTTCACTCCCATCCCCATGAGTTATCTGGAGAGGTTGCACTGCTGCTTAGTATCTTTGTCTAGGTACGTACTCAGAATTCATATGATCCCGGATAATTACGTTTGGTGCAACAAGCGTTAAGTGCATTACACTAGGTCGAAAGTAGAGCAGACTACAACATGGCTTATGGAAATTATTAAATTGCTGAGCGAGTTACTTGAAACCTTGGCATGGCAGCGCACCGCGAGTTTCCAAAATGTGTCAGAAAGGCAGCACTTGCAATGACCCCCATTCTCCACTTGCATGCATGCATACACACACTCGTATATATAAGTGTATGCATATCACCTACGTCATGACATTCCCGCTTTCTAAGAAGAGTTGTGAAGCACCTGTAGGATCGAGTACATCTGTCTGCAAAGATGAAATGTGTGGTGCAATTATCCTGGCAGCGCATTGATGCTCACGGCTAACATCTTCTCAGAGGTTTCATTTTTGTTCACAATTAGGTCAGTTGTCTCGCTTCCACTTACTACCTAGCTTTTCGTTCACATCACATTTCACCTGTCAAGTCAACAGGGTTGGCACATGGGTTAGGGCCTCGGCTACAGTGTAGCCATCAGACTCAGACCGAACTGGGCGAGTCAGGTCGAGCAGACTCAGTCCGAACTGGGTGACTCAGGTCGAGCAGACCCAGTCCGAGCTGGGCGAGTCAGGTCGAGCAGACCCAGTCCGAGCTGGGCGAGTCAGGTCGAGCAGACCCAGTCCGAGCTGGGCGAGTCAGGTCGAGCAGACTCAGTCCGAGCTGGGCGAGTCAGGTCGAGCAGACTCAGACCGAGCTGGGCGAGTCAGGACGAGCGGACTCAGTTCGAGCAGACCCGGACCGAGCTGGGCGAGCCAGGTCGAGCTGAGTTTGCGCTGACGTTGCCGAGGCGCTGCAGGCTGTTGGCCAGGCGGCCGCCGCTATCCGACGGCTCAGTAGTTGCGCGGTGTGGTGTTGTAGGTGCGCGTGTCCCGGTACTGGGAGCCGGTCTCGGAGCGCGCCGGACGCGGGACGGACCGGTGCGACCGCGGCTCCGAGTACCGACTGCCCGGCCGCGAGTGCACCATCGCGTAGTGGTCCGACCCGGTGGTGGAAACGGACCGGGCCGAGTTCATGGTCGACGCGCCATAGTTGTCGTAGCCATGGTTGGACTTGCCGTTGAGCGAGTATCTGCGGCGAGACGCGACATCAGGTGGCGCCGCGCACAGTCGCAGCGGGAAGCATCACACACGCAGACGAATGGAACAGTCTACAGCGGAGACGAGGAATGGCCAGCATTCAGTATGGAGTATTGATGGGCTTGGTGCTTGGGCGCTACATGTTGCGTAAACTGAGTTGTCGGATTATCTTTAGCCGTTGATGGGGTGGTGTTGTAGACAGCTGCACTTCCACTGGCCCGCATGGAACGCTCGCTAAAGCTGAGCAAAAAAGGAGAACCAGCATTGAATTAATGTTGTGAAAAGAGCATTTCATTCGGTACCTGAAAGGCGTGGGTAAATATAAATATACAGAATTCGGCTTCAAGAGAAGCCTAGTGGTTGTGAAGCGTCTGTCAAGCAGGATCCTGTTCGAAATGAGATATAGCTGATTCGAATTATTCGAGTTATTTTGGCTACTATGGGCTTGGTACGAAGTAACGAAGTCGGTTGATCCATGTGGTGGATGTGTTGTGACGCTTCTGGTGACGCGTCGGTTGCTCTGTCAGATAGTCTGTTGCACTCGTGAAGTCACAGTCGGATACCCTGTCGCTACTTCGAATTGAGTACCGCGCTGATCGCGCGGCACCTACATCAGCACTGACGTGGACATGCACGGCACCAGCACCTCTCTCATCCTCCAATCACTCATGTTCGCCTGGGATGGTCTCCCAATGGCGACTGAGTGGTGTTTGTGACAGCACTAAGTGGATATGATGCATCGCGTAGCCTTGAAATGTGCCGACAGAATCCATCGATAATCGCCAGCATTCCGCAACGATCATTAGGCAGTTCAGAAACGTTAAACGCCTTGGCCTGTGCTGTGTCACTTACTGTGAACCGTGCCAGCTACGGTAGGGGTCGTAGTCCTCGAGACTGGGATCCTTCTCGATGACTTCTGTCTTGGTGCACGAACACGTCATGGCCGTGCACAGGAAGCAGTTGATGATCATCATGATGAGGAAGAGCAGGCCAAACGCGATGCAGAGGTACAGCAGCCACTCAGGATGGTATCCATCACAATCAGTGAGCGGCTCCACGCCTGTGGAGGCATGATGTCAGGTACACGATGTACAGTAGCCGCCCGAGACGGAAAAGCACAGCGTGTGATAATATCCGTGTAAGAATATTCTGACATCATGTGCCTCTCCAATGAGTGCATGGGAGAGGCACATGATGCAAAAAAAAAACATTCCTATATGGCAGCACCGAGAAATGCAGCTCATGGAGATTCTGGCACGCAAACAGTTGATCAGCTATTGATCACACTCGCTACGTTGTTATTCAGGGAGTCTTTTTAGCTATTTGTTCACAAATATCGAGGTCGCTGAAGACGGTGAGTGGCTGTAGACACAAGCTCGCTACTGCATTGCTTTAGCTGTTTTTAGGAGCTTGTCATTTTAGCCTTCGGCATTGGTAGCACTCAAAACCGATCCCTGTGAGCAAGCGTGGAAGGTATCCTCCATGATCTCCTCCCCCTGAATATATTCACCTGTGCTGTCCGATTAAAACGTGGGGAAAAGCGGATGACTATCCAACTTTCTCTGGTGAGAGAAGTACGGTATGGTATAATGTTCTCAGTGTCCTTCCTGATCAATAGCGGCACTGCTTCCGACATCAATCGTAGTGCGATCAAGATGGCGTGATTTCCCTTGCCTGGCAGCATGGTCCCCGGTGCTCTGTGCAGCCAAAACACAAAGGTGAACTGTCGCCAATCACACAGCCAGGCCGATTGCACACGGCACAGCCGGCCGCTGGACCGTGTACAGCCAAGACACAAAGATGAACTGTCGCCAATCACAAGACCGCCAACAAGCCAGGCCGATGCACACGGCACAGCCGGCCACCGGACCGTGTGCAGCCAAGACTGACAAACTGGTTTGGGCGTCGACAGTTTTAATCAGGAAATTTCACACGCGGACTCTGTTGCAGTGACTCGAGCTTTGTCTGATAGACTCGTTCCGGGTAAGCTTGCCAACAGTCCGTGATTCATCTGTTCCCATATCCGTTGTAGTCACACACAGGAAGATCCAAGGGGGTACAGGGAGCATGTTCATTGTGCACTCCTCTCCCGTGGACATGCGACAGCCCTCGAATTAAACAGACTTCCTCAAGGACGCTCAAAGACATACTTGGACATTCTTTAGGTCAAGGCGTCCCTCCAAGGACACCCAGTAAACCCACCTACAGTGGCGGATCTAGCCTACCGGTTTGGAGGGGGCAACCTTCGCATCCCCCTCTACCAGTGGCGTACCTAGGAATTGCATTTCGGCGACGCTCAGTCTACTCTTATTTTTAAAAGTTACCGGATTTCGACCACTATTTTCCAAAACTTTCTCTTAAATTGAAAAAATGAATGGCAATATAATTTTCCTGCGAACAAGAGTAAATCAACCATTGTTGTTTCCAAGTCACCGGATTCCAAACCCACTCTCTCTAGTTAAAGGCTTGTCTGGTGAGTTGACAATTCAGCTGACCCCGCTAAAATGGCTACCCTTGTACAACTCACTTAAAACTTCAAACGTTTTCCAATTTCACACATTTCCATACCTCCGATGGTATTAATTGGAGTCCAGGTGCGATTTTGTGAACCCGGGTGCTAGTTTTTGGGGCCTCTACGCGAAGTTCTGGGCCAAACGCGATTTTTTGGACCTCCCTTCTCAATTTGTCTAAGCCCGTGTCATTTTTCCGGTCTCGGCGCGATTTTCGGGGCCTCGTCGTTTTTCGGCCTTTTGAGCGATATTTTTAAGCCCCGGCGCAATTTTTGCTGACCCGTGCGATTCGTTCGATGCCTCACACACGCCCTGGGCCGTACGCGATTTTGTTGACCTCTGGCGTGATGTTTGGGACCACACATCCATTTTTTTTTCGGGCTCGGATTGATTATTCAGGTTCCCCGCAGAATGCCTGGGGTCCCCAGCTTCGTTTCTTTTTTTTTCGGGTTCGGGATCGATTTTGCGGCAGCTGCGTGATTTTTTGCGGACACGGCACAATTTTTGCAAGCTACAGCGCGATTCTTTCGGACCCATTACATCTCAGAAAGAGTATATTGGCCCTATATTCTTCCTTCGGTACGCTACTAACTACTCCTTTCGAGACCAAAGGTCGTCGAAACCAAAAATCACGATTTCGGCCACTTGATGTTGCGACCCAGAACAGGTCATTTGTGAGGGCCTCGCTACATCGGCATGGCCAGTGGCCGGACAAGGCGCGAAGAGGCTCGCAGGACTGGTATGTTCCAAGATCACTTGCTTGACTGTCAATAGCGTTTGTACGCTTTATAGGACAATTTCTATACCTTAGGTCTGTTCGCATAGTACTACACCAAAATATCACTGGAAGCCCGCGTGCTGTGGCAAGTGACACATCTTGCCATACTGCTGTTGTCCGGTGTGACCAGTGCAGACCGAGCCGCAATGTTGACGCGGCGGCCTTCCTGCGACTGCTGTGACCCCATAAAGCTGGGTGGGCAACAGCATCCGTCGTACCCGTTGGCAACAGCGCCCTGCTTTCAGCAAAAGCGGAATTTTTGCCAAATTGCCCATCCAATACAAATTATTTGAAATTTCCCCGATTCGCATGGCAATATGGCACGGAAAAAGCATACATACATGCATGGACGTAACCACGGATTCGAAATTGAGGGTGGGTGGCAAACCCGGGACGGGGTAAGTTTGAACAGGATAGAGGGTCCTAGCCCCGCCTTCCCTCCCCCTCCCTCTCCCCCGAAAACAAATCCTTGAATTTCAGCCACTTCTTTTTCAATGCCATTTTCAGACACTTCAATTGAATGTGAAGTGTTTTCAGATTTACCATTGTTAAAAATGCTATTTTGTGGACTAAATGTTCCACAAAAATTAGCATGCTTCACTACTTGTCGCTACATATGAACGTATAGTTTTATGTCGCACGTGCTGGACCCGACTTCACGACCACCGAAGAGCAATGCTGTATGTTAAACGTTGCCCTCTTGTAGCAGGAAAAACATAAAATATCGGAGGATGGTGTATATGGTAGTAAATATGAAGAGCAATTTCTTTTCCCATGCTTTCCTGTTTTACAGCGACACATTTCGATGCAATGACAACCAGGGAGGATAAAGGGTCTGGAACTGATGGTATGTACCTCCCACGTGGAAGGTGGCGTCCCTCTGAAAAGGTTCCAGTGTACCCGCTCGAATTTTTTTTTCAGCCTGAGGCGCCTCTGTCAAATAATAAGGCAACCCATGGAGGGAAAGGCAATCCTTAGGGGAGGACCGAGTGTAACCCGCCCTCTCTAATTTTGTAGCCAGAGGTGCCTTCAGGCGCTTTCGCAGTTGCGCGGCTCCAAAGAAATGGCGCCCCTCCAGACAGGTGCCCAGATAACAATTCCTGGGTTCTACACCTGAATACAATATTGCTCTCTCGCGGTTATAAACTCGGGCTAGTTATAAAATTGTGCGCATTCACGTGTGGCTTCTCTTGCAAATTTCACAACTTCCGTTGAACCGTTAAGAGGAAAGCGGACAAACTGCAAAAACTTCTATATTTTATATGTCCGGAACAGCAATGTCGCAGCGTAAATTAATAACTAGCTATGAGAGCGCCGTCCGAGCAGGTTATGACGGATTTCTTGGAGAGCCCCTAGTAACATAGGATACGATTGCTTGCTATTGCAAAAGCTGCAGTGAAACATAGGTCTGACCCTCCGATTCTTATTACACTCAATCATTGTAAACACGCCGGACTTTCGACACCTTTGAAATTATTTCGATATCCCATCATTCTGATACCATACGGCAAACCACGTCAAATGGCACCCACATAATGCAAATTGAAGCCATAGCCACGAAGCGCGAGGACTGACAATTTAACTAATCTTTGACCTTGAGGCTTGATCTGACATGTCCCGGGTTGAAATGATACTCCAGAGTTGCCCACGGGCTATCTCTTGATACCAATCATGGGTAGCTTTGGGAGAAAACGAAGAAACGTGGGGCGACAGAAGAAATTATTTCGACATTTGACTTTGAAAATTAATGTGATTCTTGAACAGTTTGATAGAGCACGACACGGCACGTCGAATGACTCCACTTGATGAAAATTGAAGATATAGCGACGAGGCGCGAGGACTTCGATCCATTCAGGCAACTTTCGGTCTTGTGGTTTGACGTTAACATGTCCCGGTTTGAAATGTTACTTGAGGTACACCATGGGCTTTGTATCAGATGTGAGTAGGTTAGGGCGAAGACAAAATGCGAGGTGATCAAAGAAATCAGTTTGACCTTTGACCTGAGAAATTAGTTATATTTGGTAGGATTATAATACGGCACAAGCCACGTCGAGTGACACCTGCTTGGTGCAAATTGAACTCATAGCGACGAATCGTGAGGACTTCGAAAAAATACAAACTTGCCTTTGACCTTTAGGATTGACCTTGACATATCCAGGTTATAAATTTACCCGATGGTTCACTATGGGCTGTCGCTTGATAGTGGATCTGGGCGATCAGGGTTATACGGCCTTGGATCTGGGTAGGCTTGGGCGAAAACCACAAAAAAGATGAGTCGACTGAAGAAATCAGCTTTAATTTTGATCCGTCAATATTATTTATAAATTTCAACTTTCTCATAATACACAAGACTACACGAATGACACAACCAGAATGGCATCCATTTCCTGCAAATTGAAGCCATAGCGACGAAACGCGAGAACATCGAAGAACTCAGTCAAACCTTTGGTCTTGACCTATCCCGGGTTGAAATGCTACTCAAATGTTCACCACTTATTGTTGCTTTATTTGAGACAATCAAGCAATAATCAGAGGTTTGAGAGGTTTGAGAGAAAACGAAAAATAGGCGATTGACGGATCAGCTTGGCCTTTGTCCTTGAAAAATAGATTGCTTATCTGTCCGATACCGCATAGCATGCCACGTCGAGTGACGCTCATTTGATCGAAATTGAACCGAATGCAACCGAATCTCGCAGGTTTGGGTGAAACCATGTGAGACGACCAAAGAAACCGGCTTGCGTTAAACCTTGACCGTTAAAGTGGTAACATGAAACCTACGTAGTTTATTCCAGCGTGTTCAGTACACGCAGGAACATTTGTGGTAATTGATTCGAACAATCATAAACCCCCTCGCTGAATGGCGATGCCAATACAGATACGCCTCTGGATAACTCATCGCTGAATACGAATACGAATACGACGTTAACTTGACGTACGAGCTTAAGGCTGCCCATGACTTCCCTCCATAATCTTCAAGTTACCCAAGGACACTCAGCCACATTTGTTCAAGATATGTCAATATATGAGCAAGGGGAATGCAGCCTAAGAAGAATAAAGCCCTGCGATAATGCAAATTTGTTGCCTAGCAGAGCACAATTTTCCATCCAAGCGAAAACAGATGATGGTCAAGGTTCATGTTATTCAAGAATTGGCTAGAAGCAGAAATTTTTAACGTTTGCTGATTTATCATTCGGATATTTTGTGACGACAGATAGCCTGTGAAGCCTAACCTAACCTAACCAACCTAACCTAACCTAACCTAACGTTGATTGGCTATATCGGCTTCTAGTATTTTTGGTGATACTCTTGCATATATATTTTCACTTTGTAAATGACAAGTACAATTTTGCGGCGATGATACTCAGGTGGCTGAAACTTGGGGTGACACGACAAAAAAATTGAGGGGGACAAATCGCCACTTTTGAGAACTTGGGGGACATGTCCCCCCAATGGTTACACCCATGCCTGTGTTAATTTCCACAACCATAAAAATACGTCTACGTCGACTTCAAGAATGCCTCTGGTGTTGCATGGGGCTTGAACAGTAGGATGAGACAAGGTGTTTGGATTGATAGTGTTAGGATTATTTCAATGTAAATAGCTTCTATTTTACGTCGGAAAATGCTCTACATTTCGCTTCTTGTATTTTGATGAAGTTATCCACCAGTATGTGTCAAGGTCAATTTTAGATCCGCCCCTATATCCACACCATCCAGACCTTGTGTGGCTCTGTCCGACAGTCGCCTGGTTTACCGTTCGGCCAGTGGGGATGGGGAAGGGGAGGATATCTGGTCGACCCAGTCGTGACTGTCCCGATTTCGCAAGATGGCCGCGTGCTTTCTGTCTCCGGGCTCCAGTACCTCCGGTGCAGCAGACAGTGCGCCCGCCCTGCTATCGGGCTCATCACTGGGGAGGGTGTGTCGCCGGCAGTGGCGAGCTTCCACTGCCATGGTAGGTTTCACATTGCCGGCCGTGCCAATGACGTCACTGTGTGGGGAGCGGACACCAAGCGGCTACAGAACAATCATCCCAGTGTGCAAATATTGGCGAGAAATATACAAAAGTACTTGGCAGGAAGGAATGCTGTCATCGATAATATATCTCGTCCTGACTGCATCCCTGTCACCGACAATGGCATGCAATGGCGCGTGAGAGCCGATAGGCTGGCTGACATCGGACGGCAGACGAGCGGCTCCAGCGGCCGCCGCATGCCGCCACAAGGCAGCCACTTCATGCCAGGATGTCTGTAGTTTCTCCGCAAGAGTTTCACCAACCGCTTGGAACCGCAGTGTGAGGCACCCATTTCCATCTCGGTCACGTGAAATCCATTTACTGACAGCCCAGCGCAGCCACCTGATGCCCGCGTACTGACAGCCCAGCGCAGCCATCTGAAGTCCCTTTCTGACAGCCCACCCCAGCCACCTGAAGTCCACTTACTGACAGTCTCCCCCGGCTCCACCACGAAGACGGAGGTAGACGCCATCAGCAGCGCATTGTTGCTTTCGTCCACCTCAACCAGCGCACGAGCCTGGGCGGTCTTCGGATCGTCACCACGACATACCGCTCCGGGACACACGCCTGAGGAAACAGGGACACGACGTTTAGCTGCAGAATACATGGCCCAAGGACCAGGGTCATGACCATTAGCTCCGAGGTATCGGAAGGGACAGACCCTCTATGACTGCTGGTATCCTAGGGCCACTTCAGTGTGTACAGGCTACAGGCACAAGTTGTTTCTCAGGGAATGGCAGTATCAGGGAAGGGCAGTCTGGACAAGTGGATTGCTTCTCAGAGAAGCGACACGATTAGGACCCCATTGGTAACGAGAGGAAATTGTCATAAGCGACATAATCAGGAACCCACAGGTAACAGGAGACAATGGTCATAAGCGACACAATCAAGAACCCACAAGTAACAGGAGGAAATGGTCATAAGCGACATAATCAGAAACCCACAGGTAACGGGAGGAAATGGTCATAAGCGACATAATCAGAAACCCACAGGTAACGGGAGGAAATGGTCATAAGCGACACAATAAAGAACTCACAGTTATCTGAAGGAGTGTTTATGGTGGCGAGAAATTCAAATGGTGGTGTCATCTTCTCACACACCAGATTCAACCGTATTGCATTCAACGGACCACACACCGCATTCCATCGTTATGTCGTTCAATGTTACGTTCTTATCGAGCATTGCACAACACATAATTTGAGTCCTGCACAGCTGGCAGTCCACAGTAGTCTACCAGCATTGCTGTACAGCTGGCAGTCCACAGTAGTCTGCCAGCAGTGCTATACAGCTGGCAGTCCACAGTAGTCTGCCAGCAGTGCTGTACAGCTGGCAGTCCACAGTAGTCTGCCAGCAGTGCTGTACAGCTGGCAGTCCACAGTAGTCTGCCAGCAGTGCTATACAGCTGGCAGTCCACAGTAGTCTGCCAGCAGTGCTGTACAGCTGGCAGTCCACAGTAGTCTGCCAGCAGTGCTGTACAGCTGGCAGTCCACAGTAGTCTGCCAGCAGTGCTGTACAGCTGGCAGTCCACAGTAGTCTGCCAGCAGTGCTGTACAGCTGGCAGTCCACAGTAGCCTGCCAGCAGAGTTGTACAGCCTTCCGATGCCTTCTCATAGCATCAAAACGGATCCATTCGAGAGGTAAAAGAATATCAAAAACCGCTCTTCGTGCGATTTTTTCCGTCCCAAGTCAATATTGTGACCATCGTCCGACGGCAAAGTTCGATGTTTGAACGCGAAAAAAAAACGTTCATGAGCTGGAGGGGCCAATGGGAACTAATGGGCTTCGTGAGACCTGATGGAGCCACTTCTCCACTTGAGAGCTGGTGGTACTCGTGAACTGAAAGGCCTCTGATAATTTAGGGGCTTCGTGGTGGTCAGGGGCCGGTGTGAAGAACCCCTGGACCGAAGGAGCTCCTGTCTGGCCAATGTCAGGGGTCCTTGGTCCATTAAGAGGCCATGGACTTATGCAGACGTTCTCGAATAGTCCTGAGCCGTTTAACTGGACGACCGCGAATGGCCTAGCACCATGAGTCGCATTAGTATGAAACCCGATACTATTTCGGTCGAAACTGCAGCGGATATATATATGCATATGCATTGATATATGTACATATATATACATATGCATACATATACTGGGAGCACGTGCGCTCCATGGAAAGGTGGCTCTTTTTCGGCCGAAAAATCGCCTCTTCAGAAAGTCTTGAGTGTACCTCCTCGCTGAGCGGATTTATCAATCAAATACGTCCCATTTCAGAAGAAAGGGTGCTCTTCAGTATGTTCAAGTGGAGCCCCCTCCCCTTCTCAGCGAACTTTTCCGACGGGAGTGCCTATGCAAGTAAATGTCCTCCCCTTCCCGATGCAAATTTATTGATTCGCTCCTGAAGGGAAAACTAATTGTATCCTGGCGGGCTCCTCCAATAATTTCGAAAAAGCTACACCCCTGCTTGCAGTGGACAAAAGGACAGACGCTATCAGCCAATTTCACCTCGCAAATTGTGTATATGTCTAGACTTCGTCTGTCAGCGCTGACGACAGACAGGGTAACTATCTATCCCGTGTAAACGGTATTTATACGGGCTGCTTAATTCAGGTATAAACGGTATTTATACGGGCTACTAGAAAAAAAAACAGTTCAATTGTAACGAGTATGCGACATGCCGAAAGTCTGACAATGTCGGACAAGAAACGAATAAGTACTACAATGACAAATGCGGGTCAGTTCGATGGTGATGTCATGTGAACGTGATTTGGGTGCCATGGATATTGGACAATGGACATGCAATGTATCGTCCGAGATCCGGGCACGTGCCCTACTGTTTGTTTCCTTTTTGATACTAGTATAGAATGAGTTCTTTCTAGCACGGAACTCCAGAATCTATAATGCTGTACATGCAGGCTATGAAATGGGCCATCTGACACTCAGCTCTAATCACTTGAATATCAGCCTGAACATTGGAAGTTATGATGTAATCCACACCAGACTCCTAAAGTCATCCAGGGGGAAGCCTAGAACATCAGGCTTGACATTTTACCGACTGGTGGATTCCAGTAGACGCGAGTTCCAGCGGCCGAATTCGCTAGCGGTCCAAATGCTCAGTTAGCTGACTTTTAAACGTTTTGATACATTGAAAGTGCTGAACATTGGAGGTTATGGCACATTGGAAGTTATGATGAGCTGAATATTACTATTTGGAGGTTATGATATATTGGAGGCCATGGCCATTTGAGGTTATTATCCATTGGAGGCTATCCTATTGGAGGCTGGGAACGCACCCATTAGGCGCTACTTTTGAGGTTATGATACATTGAAGGTTTTGAATTGAAGGTTGATGCTCGCTGGGGGTGTGTAGCTCGCCTGCAGCTCACATGTAACATGTGTGTAGTTTGCATGTAACCCACCCGCATGTAGCCTGTCTATAGTCTATGTGTAGCCTGCACGTAGCCTGCCTGTAGCCCGCCTTCAAATGTTCTGCACCTGAGTCACATTGTTCAGGGTTCCGTTCGGAGAGAGCGCAGATAGCAGCAGGGCGTGGCTGGGCAGGAGTTGACCACGCTCCGTCGCCGGCCCACAAGCTCGCACCGGAGGCGGGTGTTGCCTGGGTGTGTATGTCTGGTCTGTTTCAGACAAATGCGAGGGGAGGGCAGTAGTGACAGCATCACTAACGAGTGACTATAATTATACTGCAACGTTGCTGCAATATGACCACAACGTTACTGCGGTGTGACTTCAGTGTGACCGAAGTGTGACTGCAATGTGGCAACAGTGTGACCGCAATGTGGCTACAGCGCGATTATAGTGTAACTACAGCGTGACTGCAGTGTGGCTGCAGTGTGGCTGCAGTATGGTTGCAGGGTGACTACAGTGTGACTGCAGTGTGGCTGCAATGCGGCTGCAGTGTGGTTGCAGGGTGACTACAGTGTGACTGCAGCAGGACCGCAGTGTGACTGCAGTGCGACTGCAGTGTGGCTGCGGTGCGGCTGCAGTGTAGCTGCAGTGTGACTACATTTTAGCTCAGTGTGGTTACAGTGTGGTTACACTGTGGCTACACTGTGGCTACAGTGTGTCTGCAGTGTGGGTGCAGTGTGGCTTTAATGTGGCTGCAGCATGACTACAGTGTTACTGCGGTGTGACTATGGTGCTACTCTGTGTGTGTGCGAGCGTGCGTGAGTGTGTGTGCGTGGGTGTGTGTCTGCAGTGTGACAGCGCGCGATTGCAGTTCGATTACAGTATAACTGCAGGATGGCCATTGTTTGTATGACTGCTGCGTGATTCCAGTGTAACTAAAAATTGACTTCTGTGATTACAGTATGATGACATCAAGAAGTGGTTGTGATTATGAGAGTATTACGCTGTTATTACAACATGATTACAGGATAACTGCGACATTGTGTTACTTCTTGGAGCGATCAAAGCGTAAGCCTCTGTTTTTTTAATCGGGGACTGGAACACTCGAGCTCATTGGAAAGGCACATATTCCTCTCAGAGAACTCTGGCTGGACTCTGGCTGGGAAAAAAATCGACGGGTGCATTCAAGCTTCTCGAAGGGGCACCATTTCCTTGCTGGAGGGACGCCAGTCTTCATGGGGGCACACGCCCCCAATGTCCCCTGTATCGGCCCTGATTGCCTGATGTGTCAAGGTCTATTCAAACATGTTATCCAGGGAAGCCCACAGCCATCCGTAAAAGTACTTAGTTTTTAGTAGAGAATTAGGCGATCCCAAACAAACTCTTCGTGTTCGTGCATATCTTGTCGCATTCGCTCCACCTGCAGGCGTTTATGTGCACTGGCATGTGCCATTGCACTGATATATTGAAGTCATTTTAAGTCCCACCTAGGGGAGGGCAAAAGGTTACTTGGCTCCCTTCAGGCAGTTTCGAAAGGGCATGACCAACATGCCACCCCCCTAGATCCGCTGGTGGTACCAACTGCCTGTAGGTCAGTATCCAGTCTCTGCCTCTGCCTATCCGATCCTCACACTCTGCCTGTGTGCCAACTGATCCTCCCCGGAACAACCATTAACCCCAAAACACAAACTTCAGCGTGACAAAAATAACTGACTACGTAGTCATCGATTCACCTTTGGGGATTGCAACCCTCGCGAACAGCCGGCGGTTTTCCATTCTGTGATGTCACGACATGACAGTCGTTTTTGACTAGCCGTAATCGAATACACACCGAGGACGACAATTGCATGAATACTCCATGAATAAATAGAAAATGTTCGTGCCTTGACCATTGCGTTGTGAGTGAAGTGTCGCATATCAACCATTCTGTATAAAAATGCGTGGCATGTCTCCATTTGTGTTCGACGTCACATGGTCCATGTGGCCAGGTGTGGACTGCGTGCCATGTGGTCAGTTGTGAGCTCTTCTTCATGTGGCCAGGTGTGGGCTGTGCTTCATGTGCCCAGGTGTGGGCTGTTCTCTATGTGGCCAGGTATGGGCTGTGCTCCATGTGTCCAGGTGTGGGCTGTGCTCCATGTGGGCGTCTGTGTGCTGTTCTCCATGTGGTCATGTGTGGGCTGTTCTCTATGTGGCCAGGTATGGGCTGTGGTCCATGTGGCCAGGTTTGGGCTGTTCTCCATGTGGCCAGCTGTGGGCTGTTCTCCATGTGGCCAGGTGTGGGCTGTGCTTCATGCGATCATCAGTTTAAGAATCAGAGGATCAATTTCTGTTCTTAGTCGAAAATCAACAAGTGAATTATGTTGGCGCGCTCCAGTTCAGCCTGTCTGACCGGCTATATCCGCTGCTGCCAAGGGCGTTGCTCCAGCCACAGAGGCGGACGGCGCCTCGCTGGGCTGGCGTGGGCAGCCGTCGGCCGCGTTTGCCACGCACCGGTAGATACTCATCCGCCGCACCAGCTGCCACCTGTTCAACGCTCACCCGATGCAAAGCAGCGCGCCACTATTTCAACTTCATTACTTTTGATTTTCAGACGAATACCACTGAATCAATATCATTCAGTAGCGATTTTCGATACTTATCCATTGCGCTGCGGGTGAAGTGTCGCATGACAACCGTGCTGCATAGCACAGGGTGCCAACTCCGTGTCATGTCTCGATTTGTGTTCGACGTGACAAGGCCCATGTAGACTGTGCTCAGTGTCGCCAGCTGTAGGCTGTGCTCCACATGACCAGGTGTGAGTTGTGGTCCATGTGACCAGGTGTGTGCTGTGCTATATGTGACCAGGTGTGCGTTGTGCTCCAATATGACCAGGTGTGTGCTGTGCTCTATGTGACCAGGTGTGCGTTGTGCTCCAATATGACCAGGTGTGCGTTGTGCTCCATGTGACCAGGTGTGCGTTGTGCTCCGTGTGACCAGGTGTGCGTTGTGCTCCATGTGACCAGGTGCGTGCTGTGCTCCATGTGACCAGGTGTATGCTATGCTCCATGTAACCAGGTGTATGCTATGCTCCATGTAGCCAGGGGTGTGCTGTGCTCCATGTGACCAGGTGTGTGCTGTGGTCCATGTGACCAGGTGCGTGCTGTGCTCCATGTGACCAGGTGTGCGTTGTGCCCCATGTAATCAGGTGTGTGCTGTGCTATATGTGGCCAGGCCGTGGCCGTGGTCCCACTGGCAGGCGTATTGTGGTGTCAGGTGGTACCGACTGACATGACCGTGGTCCCGCTGGCAGGCGTATTGTGGTGTCAGGTGGTACCGACTGACATGGCCGTGGTCCCGCTGGCAGGCGTATTGTGGTGTCAGGTGGTACCGACTAACATGGCCGTGGTCCCACTGGCAGGCGTATTGTGGTGTCAGGTGGTACCGACTGACATGACCGTGGTCCCGCTGGCAGGCGTATTGTGGTGTCAGGTGGTACCGACTGACATGGCCGTGGTCCCGCTGGCAGGCGTATTGTGGTGTCAGGTGGTACCGACTGACATGGCCGTGGTCCCACTGGCAGGCGTATTGTGGTGTCAGGTGGTACCGACTGACATGACCGTGGTCCCGCTGGCAGGCGTATTGTGGTGTCAGGTGGTACCGACTGACATGGCCGTGGTCCCACTGGCAGGCGTATTGTGGTGTCAGGTGGTACCGACTGACATGGCCGTGGTCCCGCTGGCAGGCTCAGTGCTGTCAGGGACTGACATGGCTGCGACCAAAGGATGGGAGGCGCTTGTGTGTGTGTGTGTGTGTGTGTGTGTGTGTGTGTGTGTGTGTGTGTGTGTGTGTGTGTGTGTGTGTGTGCGTGCGTGCGTGCGTGCGTGCGTGCGTGCGTGCGTGCGTGCGTGCGTGCGTGCGTGCGTGCGTGCGTGCGTGCGTGCGTGCGTGCGTGCGTGCGTGCGTGCGTGCGTGCGTGCGTGCGTGCGTGCGCGCGCGCGCGCGTGCGTGTGCGTTTGCGTGTGCTTGTTCATGTGCTTGTGCGTGTGTGTGTGTTGATGGGGTAGATCGGCGGGCGTGTCCCTCATAATTATATTTTATGGGACCCCACATCCGCTGCCGCATTTTCCGATGCACTAGGTGGGAGGCTGTTTTAAGTTCACTACTATGTCGGAATCAATGGAAGGATGGAAATGAAACCAAGTGAAATAATGTATGGACAACAAATTTCATTGAGTCAACTTTAATTGTGTAAACCTTTTAGGCCACGCTACAGATCAGATTTCGTAGAAAAGAAGTTCCAACATAGCCGAAACAAACACTTATATTCAAACAAGATGTGCCTGAGAATGGCTAGCATACGCACATGCTTATTTTAAAAGGGCAAAGACTGGCATTAGCACATGTCACATATACTGCCATGTCAGGTCAAGATAAAATGATGTCATGAGTTCGCTACGCATTTGAAAAGAACTGCTGCAAACGATACTTGTTCGTCAGTCAACAAAATCGACATCGTGTCCATTTTGAGATCCTTCATACGAGTCAACCTTCTTCAATTCCACATTACCCATAGCACTCTCTCGTTCTGTCGCTCTGTCGCTCTCTGTTGCCCTCTGTCGCTCTCTGTCGCTCGGTCGCCCTCGCCCTCGCCCTCGCCCTCGCCCTCGCCCTCGGCCTCACCCTCGCCCTCGCCCTCGCCCTCTCTCTCTCTCTCTCTCTCTCTCTCTCTCTCTCTCTCTCTCCTCTCTCTCTCTCTCTCTCTCTCTCTCTCTCTCTCTCTCTCTCTCTCTCTCTCTCTCTCTCTCTCTCTCTCTCTCTCTCTCTCTCTCTCTCTCTCTCTCTCTCTCTCTCTCTCTCTCTCTCTCTCTCTCTCTCTCTCTCTCTCTCTCTCTCTCTCTTGTTGCGTGCGCCACCAGCCTTTTTATCTGCCTGCGATATTCACAAAGTCGTTACTAGCTTCCTATCTGCCCAAAGCATTCCCAGAGTCGTTACAAACTTCCTATCTACCCACGCTATTCCCAGAGTCACATTTCTGGCTAACCTGGTGATTGTTTTCCCGCAAAGAAGTGGGGGAAAATGCAATAGGTATTGTTTGTGTACCAACAGTTCAAAAGACATTTTTGTTTCCCCCATGCCGAATCATTCATTATGTTCACTGCCCTAAATTGTGGGCGGCTAGCCAAGGGTATCCTCACATTGAAAGACCCCATGACAGTATGTGTGGCCAAATAGGGTTCTGCGCTGCACTGCACATGGCGTCGACAAGAGCAAAATGTGTGCCTGCTCGTTAGCGGCAGTGGCTTCGAAAACTAAACATCAAAGATATGGGACAGAAATTCCCCTCCCAGTGACTGGCAGGCAAACCAAATATCGAGTGCTCCACCTCACCCGTCGAAGGTCGATGGCGAAATCAGGAGTCGGGCTGAGCGAGACACAGTGTGCTGTCATGGCCGCTGTGGAGACAGTATGACGTCACGGTCGCTGTGCATGATGTGTGACGTCACGACCGCCATGGAAACAGTGTGACGTCACAGTCGCTGTGGAGTCAGTGCCCGGAAGCCGAGCGGAAGCCGAGCGGCCGTGCAGCGGTGGGCTGGCGCTGAGTCAGCGCCGCCATTCCAGGAGCGTGCAACAGCCATGTATGTGGTGGCGGGCGGCCGGCGCAGCGGCTGGCGTGTTTTCCTGGTGGCCGGCCGCCAGCCGCCGACCGCCGTCGGCCGGCCGGGCACAGCGGCGCCCCTGAGCCAATCTGCAGACAAAGCGCCGCTCTGCAGGTGGCGTGCTCGCTGCTCACTCATCCAGATCGGTGCGATAGACCGGCGTCGCAGGTCGGCGGTGGCCCGCGCCTCAGTGGCGGGCACATGCCTCGCCACTCTGTCATCTTGTCAGCGTCTCCAGCATAGCCAGCGGTCTTGTGACGTCACGCGATCTCGTCATCACACTATTCGTGGAGTGGACGCAAGAAGCACTGTGTGACTGGACTGTGTAGCCAGACGGGCCGCACTGGTACACGCCCCTGTTGGTCGGGGACAGCTAGACATCAAGTCTAAGGAAGGCGCCAATGTCTTGTAGAGGTGTCTACCAGTGTCCACTCATGTGTGTATGCAGATGAGCTGAGTGGCAATGGTGACAGGAGAGCAACCCCATACCGCTGACAAACAGACTGACGAGAGAAAGTCACAAACACAGCTCCGGTAATCATATACAGTCTGAGAGCGCTTGTTCTGAAGGTTAATCCGCTTCGTGTTTGTGCCGATTGACTTGATAATGCTGGAATCAATCACATGCTCCAGCTAACGCACAAAGGTAGCTTTAAAAGTTATCTGAAGATTATAAACGGGAGTGTTATCGCTGCTCTGTCTTTGAATACAAAAGTACACTGTCACTAAGTTAGCTGGTTGAAAAAGGCAGACATATACCACCGCTTAAGGTCGGGAAGAGTGATCACAATCCAAACGACTTTCTCCAGATTTGTCATTTTTGTCTCCAGATTTTCTCCAGATGTCAACATATAATTATTATTTTCAAAAGTAGCTCGGCTGTCTGCAGCGACATTAATAATGAATGTAACGCCCTTGCCATGGATGTACCCAAGAAGATACGGAGCAGCGGCCGCTTCAGATGTCATTAGCTCCACCGGGGAGATGCCTGGATAGAGCTCCGGCCCGCTCCAGATAGTCTACAACATCCCCAGCCGGCTCCAGTCAGGAGTGGCTCTCCACCACCACACTTGGTCCCGAGGATCGATCATCTGGACGTGGCTGGTGCTGACCAACTTGTGGCTAGTCTGTTTGCACGCGGGTGGGCCACGAGTCGTTACGCCGAAGTGTCCGATAGCACCGTACTTCTGACGAGGCAGCGCTGAAGCCACCTGTCTAGCTCGTGTACCGACTGGTACCACCTCCGTGACGGGTACCATCCTGTCACCAGGTGTCACCCACCTTTGCAAATGATGACGTCGCATTGGAAGTTGACCTGGTTGGTGTTGGGGAAGCGGTACATGGATGATATCACGGCGTCCGCCGTCCCCGTTGTCTTGTTGTAGACAAACTTGCTGATGACTCCCTGCCGCTCCGGACACCTGCGCGATATGCCTGTGCTCAGTCCCGTTTTCCACGTCTCTCAGTGCACATGTGGGGAAGTAGATAGAATTTGAACTCAGCATTTGACAGGGACATCCGGTAAATAAATATATGGGTGAGGCGTCGACCGAAAACGTGGTGGGTCGTGGTTCCGTGTTGCAGTAATTATTTTGACCAGCGAAGCGTGTCTATAGTCGGGCACGTAATCAACGGGGCATCACCGTAACTGATAAAGCAACGACGTCATGGCCCAATGTTCTAGTCATGTTTGTGATGGGTCCTGTTGTGACGTCATGAAGGGCGAATGACACTTACAGGCTTGTACACTTGTATGGGCAACGATACATGTTGCCCATACAAAGCACATCGTCGCACGCCATATGTTACTCACGCGAAACATACCGTTGCACGCCACATTTTGCTCATACGAAACACACCGCCACACGCTACATGTTACTAATGCGAAACATATTGTTACACACCACATGTTGCTCACACGAAACACATCGTCACATGCTCCATGTTACTCCTGCGAAACACATCGTCACACTCATATTACTCATGCGAAGCATATCGTCACACACCACATGTTGTTCATACGAAGCTCATCGTCACACGCCACATGTTGCTTATACGAAACACATCGTCACATGCCACATGTTATTCACACGAAATACATCGTCGTACGCCACATGCTGCTCATACGAAACACATCGTCACACGCCACATGCTGCTCATATGCCTTCGATAATCGGTATCCTTCTCATCAAACTTCAGAGAGCATATAACCACTTTGAATTTTTTTTTAATCGATTTATGACATACTGCATTGTGTGCGAAATTTCATACGCAAGCATCGTGCTTGACTCATACAGTTCGGCATACATAAAGTGCGACCCTATGAAGTACGACATTTCTAAAATAAGTACGTAAGCCTATATTATGATACAACCACGTCTTAAATAAAATGCACGTTACAATACGCTTCTGGTTAATTTTTTTTTCGCGCTATCATCGAAGCCAAGCATTGCTAATGAATAGTCTCAAATCCTCAATTATAAAACTCAAAAATGCGTATTCCCAGCCTTCGTGCAGCATTCCAAGTTTGTAAGCTAAAATGTCATGTCTGGTGATTGCATTGAAGTGATCACTTTCGAAAGTTAGAAAGGAACACCATGTTTTCCCGCTCCTAAAATTTCAATTTCCCCTTACCGTTACTGAACATTTTAGTTGCACCTACCCCGCCTCTATCTTGTTCAACAGAAATATTTTTGCAAGAATGATGGCTCGCGCTGTCAGCACGCATCCGCAATTAAAGCATAAACTTCCGCAACCGTACGTGATGGACTTCCGTCAAGCCTTGTTCTCCACGATGTTCAGTGCTAAAGTCACATTCAAACAAAGCCATTGGAAATATAAAACAGCTCCCCAACCGGAAGAGTAATAGAGTCAACATTCGTCGTCTTTGGAAGATGTAGAATGTAAAGTTAGTCGTCTTTCCAAGCAATGTCATGGGAAGGATTTTAGTGTTTTATATTCAGAACTATTGGCAGTATACATGGCACATGAGCCACTGGCAGGAGTAACACTTACATATCTTTGGAGTTGGACGTTTATCACCAATTTCAAAATTACTGCACGAATATTTCATGGTGATTCGCCAGCCCTTTCTCTCAAAGCGATAAGTGATAACATCAAATGGAAGCAAATACAAGGGAACTAGAAGCTGGCTATAAACGCAAAATGCTGGACAACGCTGCTGGGAATCGGCAGAATGTCCACCCACTCGCTCACCCGATAAAAGCATTATTTGATCAATGGATTGGCACGACTGACGTGCAACACCAATGAAAAACATAGATGAATTCCTTCCTCTAGTCCCGGGAACTTGATTAACATACCTTTTGGAAATAAGGACGAGTGTGATGACATGTACGAACGGCAAAGCACAACTCTAATGACGTGATGCAATGGTGCAGAAGTCATCTTTGCGACTACACACTTTTGCGAAATGTCCTATATTGCATTCATTTATTTACATCATGCAATGCCTTCCTACAGTTCACTTGACATGATTACCCCCTGTCATTCCTCCGCCACACACTTCTCACTCTTTCTCTTCCCTATTTCTTCCTTTCTCCCTCTCTCTCCATCTCGATATTCTCATCTCGTTCATCTCCCCATCTTCCCATCTCTTCCATCTTTTTCCTCTGTCTCTCTCTCTCTATCTCTATCTCTATCTCTATCTCTCTCTCTATCTCTATCTCTATCTCTATCTCTATCTCTATCTCTATCTCTATCTCTATCTCTATCTCTATCTCTATCTCTATCTCTATCTCTCCATCTCTATCTCTTCTCTATCTCTATCTCTATCTCTATCTCTATCTCTATCTCTATCTCTATCTCTATCTCTATCTCTCTCATCTCTATCTCTATCTCTATCTCTATCTCTATCTATATATCTCTATCTCTATCTCTATCTCTATCTCTATCTATATATCTCTATCTCTATCTCTATTATATTTATCTCTATATTCTATTTATTTATTCTATATTTATATATTTATTTATTTATTTACTTATCTCTATCTCTATCTCTATCTCTA
Organism: Imbricaverruca yamaguchii; assembly: GCA_034440575.1. Taxonomy (NCBI): domain Eukaryota; kingdom Metazoa; phylum Arthropoda; class Thecostraca; family Neoverrucidae; genus Imbricaverruca; species Imbricaverruca yamaguchii. The sequence goes on along the minus strand of JAOTOL010001503.1, from coordinate 1,316,707 downwards.
TCTCCTCTCTATCTCTCTCTCTCTCTCTCTCTCTCTCTCTCTCTCCTCTCTCTCTCTCTCTCTCTCTCTCTCTCTCTCTCTCTCTCTCTCTCTCTCTCTCTCTCTCTCTCTCTCTCTCTCTCTCTCTCTCTCATTTTCCCATCTCTCCCAACTCTCTCATTTTCTCATCTCTCATCTATCCCGTTTTTATCGCTCCCCTCCCTCTCTCTCTCTCTCTCTCTCTCTCTCTCTCTCTCTTTTTTTATCTATATATATATATATATATATATATATATATATATATATATATATCTCTCTCTCTCACTCACTCCATCTTTCACTTCCTCAATTGATATTTGCCTTTTCCCCGTCCTTCTCCATTCTTCCTCTTCTTTCCTGCTAACCACTTATATCTAGCCATGCTACCTTTATGACACAGTATGTACACAGTCTGTATCTGTCACATGTCCCCGCTCGTCTCCCCACATTCACATACCCCTGATCGTCGATGAGACCAACGCGACTTTCTTCGGTGCTGAAGCTGAAGCAATTCTTGACTGCCACGTCGTACGAGTCTGGGAGAAAGAAAAAAGCACGGTTAATGATTATGAGTGCAGCGGCCCATGAGATAGTTTCCCTACCAAAGCCGCAAAATGTTTGTTTTCAAGTCAACAAGATGCATGCATGTATGATTTATGTAACATCAAAAATACATAAAGAACGACCATGACACAGCCGATAAAATCCTTTCGACACTATTGCTGATGGCGCTTTGTGTGAATGAACAGCAAATCTCTTGCGGCCACGGGTGGTTCTCGTGGTTTGATTTTACGTTAACATTCCATTTGCACTCACCATTATTAAGCAAAAGAAGTATTAAACACAGGGGGAAAGGGACAAAGGTAGTGACGCTCTCGATGACTAGCATTCCCATCGTTACGCACATTCCCAACTGCTGATCTTGCGATAGCACGCACGCAAAGGAGAGAAATGCATGGCGTGTAAGTGAATCGCTATTCTGTATTCACCAGGTACTTGGAAACTAAATGCATTACTTGGAAGCCTCACTAATGCAGCTTGATCTGCACATCGAGCTGTAGTCCACGTCTGATGAAGACTGACAACTGTGAAAAACGGCGGTGGTACAGAACAAATATATCTAACTCGTTACCAAGCACTTGGAACACATTGAAACAGTTTGACGTGCCTTCTTGAACATACCAGGACGGCATGGGCATTTGTTTCCTAAGTAGGAGCAGGGGAGGTCCGTGGCATCCAAGTGAGGTGAGGCAGAAAAAATCGCCGAATTACGACCAGTATTTTTCATAAGTACCCATTATTATTTTATGTTGAGATGAGTATGAAAAACTTAATTTGGCGCTGCAAGGTGCCAAACCTATCGCCATCGTTCCGAAGTCCGAAGATTTCAACACTCTTCCACGTGTTCAAATGCTTCCGAAATTGCCTGGAAGTTTTCATATATAAAATATCATTGAGGTTTTCATATATTTCCATTTCATAACCCGAAATGGGTGGCATATATATATATATATATATATATATATATATATATATATATATATATATATATATATATATATATATATACACATTTGGCGGTGGTACCAATGGCGGTCCGTGGCACCCAAATGAGGTGAGACAGAAAGCAAATTGCCGGGAAATTTTCATATATAAAATATCATTGAGGTTTTCACATATTTCCATTTCATAACCCGAAATGGCTGGCATACACATGCACATTATATTATATATATTGCATAAGATGTATATATATATCTTTATAATTATCATTATTATTGTTGTTATTCTTATTATTGATTATTTCAATGCAAAATGCATGAAGTTAATGGGAAGCCCCACTTCGATGTAGTGCATGCTCCATGGTACCTACCCAATGTTAAAAGTCTGAATTATTAGTGGACAGAACCAACATTGAGGGGGCACTTACCCTTAAAAAATATACGAAAAGAACACGCCTGGTTTAGACGAATATGAATGAAGAATGAAAAACAATCCTGAAAACGAGCTGCAGGCTCCGTATCTGCACATGGGTGATAAGGGCGTGTAATTCCAACCAGTATAGGTGCCTCCGCCGGTAGCCTAAATATAATGTTGGCGCCTTTTCCTGGCCGGATGGGTACCACCTTCCCATGGGGGCACATGCCCTCAGTACCTCCACTCTTGTTTACGCCACTGCACCGAGTAGAGAGGAATTATGTTGCAACAGATATCTCTTACTTGCTCCTACCCCTCATAACCGGCCGTGATCTTCAGTTGGCCTGTCTCATCATGCTGCTACTACTCGTAGCACCACCCGATTCCTGTGGCGCTTAACATGAATGCAGTCAGCGTGGGTCGAAGCGAAAAATCCTAGTGTTATGGAAAATACGGCCCATATTCGTGAATAAGATTCTTCAAGCTTTCAAATGTACCCCATTTTGTCCCATTTTAATGGTATTTAAGATCGGAAATATCGTGTGGAAAACACGGAAGTTTCGCTGGAGCGCCTACGGGACTGAGCCTGAGCCCACCCCTTGTGACGTCACAGATTACCAAAGAATATTGGAGGACCCCGGCCTACCCTGCGCTTGTTATGAAACGAAAACTTACTATATGGCGAAATGTGCGAGAGGCTATCCTCTGCCGACCGGTGACAGAGCTGTTTGGAAGCTAAGATGTAAATGGTGTAAATATAAATGAATTTCAATTTTCACCATAATTATGAGTCACCAACGCATATCTGTTTCCAGTTTTTCAAGTTTGCTATCCCGTGGATGAAAGCATCATTTTAAGAAAATAACATACAAAAACACTTTCCAGCTCTACTCAGGTGAGGCACTGCCTTAGTGCCTTACATGGGACGACGGCCCCTGAGTAGGAGTGGTGAACAGATCAATTATTTACGAAGGCATTGGGTGACCCTCAAGAACAGCATTTTCTCCTTTGCAGGTCTAACCACAGACTAGTTGGTGCCATCCTGCGTCAAAATTACGGTATACAAATACGAGGCGAAAATGGTGTTGAATATCACCAGGAGAGAGTGCTTATACCTCACTGTAGAGTTTGTGGCGCCTTAGCGGTTGATGTAATACAAAGGACATGCTTGCCTGGTCTCCGCTGACGGGAGAGACATTCCAAGCCAAGCTTCCGGTTTCCACAGATACAGGGCAGTGTCATGGGTGTCGATTTTTGAAAATCGACATGGGTGTGGTTTTGGGGGCCATGCTGTGTAGGCAGAGGGAATTTGTGATGCCCGACCAATTTTTTATACTACCACCGGAATTTTGGGTTCAATACGTGATATTTGTGGATATCGTCGCGAGTTCTCTGGGCGTGTTGTAATTAGCTGCGCCACAGCGCGATTTTTGTGAACCCCGGTGCAAATTTTCGTGGGCCTGGTGTAAGTTTTAAGGCGCTCGCTATATTCACTTAGAGACCGCTACGCGAATTCTGTGGCCCCGACGCGAATGTATCTGGCCCAGCTCGATTTTTTGGGAACCGGCGCGATTCTTGGGAGCCTACCCCTTCAGTATTGGTGGGCGGGGTGGAATTTTTTCCTTTGGTTCGCCACTGCGGCTGCTCGACGTGTTTTTTTTCTTCGCAGATGGCACCATCAAGAGTAGAAAGGCCCGTCGGATAATTTTATTTGGGGACATATTCTGAATTGCTCGGTGCTCGGGTCAATTCGATAGTCCCCTTGTGATTCTTTAGGTCAAGCCTATGCTTGTAAGCCCCCTCCAGGATATTTTTGAAGCCCAGTACGATCCTTCGGGCTCTCGGTGCGTTGGCTTTTTGTTTCGGTGCCCCAACATTATTATTTTTCGGGGACCGATGCCTTCCTAATTTGTGGATCGTTCACGCACTTTTTATGTCCGCAGGGTAACATTCTGTGGAGATATTGGCTCTTGGGAAGCCAGCTGCAACTTGTGGGGCTCCGGCGCGGTGTTCTGGCCCCCAGTGAGATTTTTAAAAGGAAGCGGCGTCAATTTGTTTTGGTCTAAGTGCGGTTTTTGGCCCCTTGGTCACTTGTTTGGATCCCTTGCACGAGTTTTAGTGACTACGACACGTTTTGTGGGGCCCAACACGTTTTATGGGCTTTTGGAGCCATTGTTCGGATTCCAGAGTGAATTTTCGTGTCCGGTCTGTTTTTATTTTCCCCGGCTTAATTTTTGGGTGACCCCAACGCGACTTTTAGAGCCCCAGTGCAACTTGCCATGCCTCTGGAGTGATTTACAGGTATCCGGGCGATAATTATTGCTATCCCAGGCTCAGCGTGATTTTCAGGGGGTCCCGGCCCGACCGTTTGTGGCCCAGTTGTGATTTTCTGGAACCCGGCACGACTTTTTCGGGGGGCCACAGTGTGATTTTCAGGAGCCCAGATGGAAGCTTTTGAGGCCCCAGTGTTATTATCAGAGGCCCCTACGCGACTTTTGGGGGGCACCCAATGTGATTTTTCTGAGACCAAGCGGGATTTTTTAGGGAGCATGTCGCAATTTTTTCCTGAGCTCGGTGGATTATTGGGGCCTCACAACCTATCAGGAGGGTGAGAGCATCTGTCCACAATGCTCCCACCCCCTCCATTCGGTATGCCACTGCACAATGCAATACTGGAATATGAGAATCCAAGAGTAGTTCATCTGGTTCGTCACTGACACGTGACATCAACTCCCAAGTTCTCCAGACAGTTTTAGGAAAGTCAAAAATCTGCTTCATGGGTCGGCAAAGATGGATGCTAAGGAAACAGGGATACAATGTAATTCAGACCACAGTATGTATCCTGCAATACATGCCTTCTTCCACAGGCTACTTTGTACATGGATGCGCTCCTGAAGTTTTGTCAGGGTTGGAGTTGGAGGTGGATAGAGCAGACTGTGAAGGACATAACATATGGTTCAAAGGACTTCTACATTCAAAGGAATACGCTTCCTTCATCCGCTTTAAACATGATTCAAGAAAGCACTGTCATCGATTTTAAGCATTAAAAAGAGTGAGCTACCTGCTGTTTTTAATGTTATTCAAGTGAATTTGTTGTCTTGTTAGTGAACTGACCACTTATATGATGATATATAAGTACTTTAACTTCGCCTGCTTCTATCATGAAGACTTGTCATTTTCCAATAATATGAATATAAGATGTATTCAGATTACATCAGAAATCGTCAGAATAACTCATCATCCACAAACCGGTGTGTGGATGTCGATGAATTTATCATGTTTCTTAACACAAATGATGCAGATCTGACCTGCAAATTGGCAACTGAGTAAATGTCATCCCAGGAATCCATTTCTGAAAATATAGCACTTTCAACATGCTATTGTTCTTTGTGAAGCAATAAGTGCAATGCTCTCATCACGTGCACCGTGTAGCACAATAAGATGGATTATTGCAGTCTAAGGTAACCACAAAACAAGTTGTACACCCATTTTGCCTCCGTGAATCATTCAAAGGTTTCGCCGAGTTATGTTAGGCCAGGCTTTTCTTGCGAGTTAGTTTTTTTTCCTTTAAAAAGTTTGTTTTTTGTGCAAAAACAGTTCAGGCTAGATTAGGTTAGGAAACGTTTTACTTTGAAAATGTTAGGAAATTGTCCAGTAGAAAATAATTTTATTTCATGCGTGGAAGGCTAGGCTAGGTTAAGTAATGTTATGGTACATCTTCTTCTTCTTTACTCTGAACATTATTTTTCATCTTGTATTACTCAAATTCAAGCCCATTTTTGGGAGTCATGTTGCCTCCCTATTGAAAAGTATACATGTGCAGAGGAAATGAGTGGTTACATCGTGTTCAGCACGTTAATGAGATATTACCGTAAACCGAAAAAAAACAGGCATTCTTGCAGTTTAAGGTACCCACCAGACAAGTTCTACACACATTTTACCCCCATGAAGCATACAAATGAGTGAGGGTTGGTTAAGTCAGGTCAGGGTAGGCTTTGTTGTGAGAAAAAATGAAATATATTTCAAGTATGAATTTTCCTTTAAAATAGCAGTGCAGGCTATTTTAAAGGAAAATTAGGTTAGGATAGGTTAGGTCTTTTAATTTGAAAATAATTGAGCAAAATGTCTTGCATGGAAAGTTGGGCCGGGTTATGTAAGGTTATCTTACATCTTTTTTTAACTTTGTTTTTATGCTATATAACCTAACTCCACACCCAATTTGGGTGTTATTCATACTCCCCATTGAAATGTATGCATTTCCAGGGGATAGGATGATAAATTTGTGCTTTTAGGTGTTTTATTAATTTTTTGAATATGTCTATTGGTTGGTTCACGACACACTTTATGCACATTCACGGCTAATGGCGCCGTCCACACTGTTTCGCCGGTGGGCCGCGGGATTGGGAAATGTCCTGAGTGGCGCCAGAGTCGAACCCGGGACCTTTGGTACCCATAGCCCGACACCTTAACCACTCGGCCATCCCCGCCCCTTTTTTGAATATGTATTTGAAATGCAATGTTATGAATGTGACAAAAATGATGGTGTCACTCATTTTCTGTGCAAATGTTCAATTTTCACGTTGTAGGCAAAATAACACAAATATTGGCTTCGAGTTAGGTAGCATAGCATAAAAACAAATACATTAAAAGTGTAAGATAACCTAACCTAACTTCAGTCTAACCTGCCTTTGGAGAAAAAAAAAACATTAAAAAACTGGAAAAATATCAGGCAATTTATTTCCTTGAAATTTAAAAAATGAAAAACCTAGCCAAACCTAGCCTAACCAGAAATATTGTGTTTTAATACGCACACTGGAGGAGGTGGAGGGGGGGGGGAATCCGCCCACACCTCCGGTCTTTCGTAGATAACTCCACATTTTACCGGCCGATATACGCCATTGTTTGCGTACCTGCCAATAAATGACCGGCGCGTTGTTTGAAGTAAGAAAAATGAAAATCGACCGAAAATTTATAGAGTTAGGGGTCGCTAAAGTCAACATATTTTATCAGCGCCACATCACAAATATCGGCGCTGATGCGCTTCCCGTATATTAGCAAAAAGGAAGTGTTCTTGGCAAAACAAGCGACTTGTTTCATGTACATTGTCATGCTACATTGTTCCAGAGTCATGTTAAGTAACTGAGGTCATGTCAGGTCAAGTTCATAACAGGTTAACACACGCCCTAGAGGGGGTAGGGCGAAATCCGCCAATCCTTCCGATTTTTCGTACATAACTCCATATTGTACCGGCCGATGTACACCTAATTTTTCGCGTACCTGCTTAGAAATCACCGGCGCATTGTGTAAAGCACGAAAAATGAAAATCGGCCGAGACGTTTTCAAGTTAGGGGCCGTTAAAGAAAAAACAATTCGCAGCGCCGAACCACAAAAATCGGCGCTGATGCGCTTCCCGTATATTGGCAATAGGGAAGTGTTCTTGACAACACTAGCGACTTGTTTTATGCATATTGTTATGCTATATAATTTAAAAGTCATGTTAGGTCGCCGAAGTCAAGTCAGGTCAAGTTCTTGATAGGCTAATGGAACCAAACTTGGTCAACTGGAATGTGTCATAAATGCAAATGACTGTCATGCGATTGATGTGACTTTACATGTTACTCCCTATACATCCCGAAATCTACTGTTTGTCATTGTGTGCCTAAGCGTTTCCATACTTTATTCATGTATTTCACCCCTCTCTTTGCGAAGCCGATTGTGCCGAGCCGCCCAACGGAGCAGTCGGGATGGGAGCCCGGTTCCGGTAACTGGAGCAGGTAATGACCTAATAAAGTGCTCCTATATAGGTGACCTGAGGTCAAATGGCGGATCTGACATCTGTATTGCATCATTAGTAATGTCCAAAACATCATTAATGCCAATTTTGGAGCATTTAAACACAACCACAGCGATCCATAACAATGACAAGCCAAGCCACGCAAAACCAGAAAATTTTGCTATTTTGACCTCATTTGACCTTGAAGATATTGAGCTAAGGTCATGAACTTTGCACACAATAGAGGTCACTATCGTGCCCATCCACCCTGTGAATTTCGTTGCTCTAGACTTCATAGGAGTTGAGATCGTAGGGGGGGGGGCGGAATCCGCCCCCCTCCAGTGCGCGTTATTTCAGGGGCCCTCCAGGGCGCGTGTTAAGGTGGTAACAAGACAAGTTTATACACACATTTCCCTCCATAACGCAAACAATTGGCTAGGTTTGGTTAGGTCAGGTTAGTTTAGGTGTTTTAATTTATATTTTCGAAAATCTCCTCAAAATTTAATAGAAAATGGAGTTTATTTTCAAAAATAACTTGTTACATTAGGTTACGTTGTGTTTGGTTTTTCTATTTTGAAAAAGGAGAAAATATATTGCTTGAAATTTTGAAAATGTTGTGTTAGTTTTATTTTTCTCCAAAAAGACGTAGGTTAGGTTACATTGCATTTTTGTTTCACTTTAAAAAAACACATATTTCATCCTGTCAAGTTATTCAAAGGCCTTTTGTGTTATTTTGCTCACAACCTAAAAGGCAGGCAATTGTACAGAAAATGAGTGGTCCCATCATCTTAGTCACATTCATAAACATTGCATTCAAATGATAAATTCCAAGAATCCATAACCTCATTTTACCAATCAAATTTACCAAAATGATTGGTCGCAGCATGTTCATCACATTCCTAAGCATTGCATTAAACAATATAATACAACAGAAATTACTTTAAGCTGTGCCAACCCCTGACGGAAATGCAACATTGGGTGCCCCAATCCTGGGCAAAAAAAGCACGAAAAATAATGGAATTAAAATATTAATAAAGGCAAAGTGAAACCAGCTCTTTTTGAAGATAATTATGGTAGTTATGTGGTATTAAGATAGAAACCCTGAGCACCAATCAGAAAAAGGGTATGAACTAGACTTGTTGAAGATTGCCTACCAACTTTTTCATCTACTGTTCCTAAACACTGCGCGAAATTGCACCACAAATGTCTTACCTTCGTCATATTTGTCGACTGCAACCGCAAATTTGAACATGAGATTTTGTGATTCTGTAACTGAACATATTATCTTTGGATACTACGATTTGGGATGTTCTGAAGAACACGATTGTGACATTTCATGCGTGCTAGAGTTTATTAATTCTCTCCAGATATGTGGTGATGGGGTTTGACCTTGTATAACTACATGGTTCGTGTAGAGTGTCTTGTAAGCTACGGCTTAGTACCTACCTATAGCTTTCTTCAAGTATAGTGATTATAATACAGTGTGCATGCAACTTCTTGCTGACTTTTTATTTCATGGTGTCATAAACCGGCAGATATATTTGGCTCACATGTGCCTATTGTTTGTTCAGGTCGAGACTGGTTTCCCCATATTATTATTGAATATATGCACATTGCCATTGGGCATTTAGATGAGTAGGTACCTAGGTAAATATCAAGCTTATGGTGTGATTGGTTGCCTGTTGAATGTATATACATATATATATATATATATATATATATATATATATATATATATATATATATATACTTTGTATGTCCACAATCTCAATAACTGACTCCTGTTGACTGACATGGATTGTGTGCATGCTTGACAATGTGCATGTCTTGAAATTAAGAATGGCATGAATCCAGATCAAGCTCCATATGCACGTACTTTTGCTATTGGTCATGTGTGCAAGCATCATGACAGTGCATAAAAAAGAATTAAGAAGGTACAACATAATCCAGATCAAGCTCCATATGCATGTAATCCTTAATAGTCCTTTGCTATTTTCCCATGTGTGCAAGCATCATGACAGTGCAATTATTATCTAGTGGCTTTGCAGATTATGGCAGATAATCTGGTGTTAAATGCATCCACATCAGCTTATCTCAACACTTTTTATGAAAGATGTGCTTGCAAAGTGGAAGAAAATCGAACTCCTATTTTTTCACACAAAATTCAATTTTGCAGCAAGAGGTGGAGAGTCGATCCACTATCCAATCCAAATCTTTAATTTCAGTACAGAATGTGCTGGTTGGCGTTAACTAAGTACCTACCTATAGCTAAGTAGCATGCCATTTTCAATTTTTTCCTCTAGCTTTCCTATCAGCACAATAATGTCATAGGTTATTGGGGGGCCCAAATCAACATTGAGGGGGCCAAGATCAACATTTGTGGGGCCATGGTCCTCACAAAGGGATAAAAATCGACACCGCTGCCATGATTGTACAGTTCAAACTTGAATGTCATCTGATCCGCTTATGCACATTTGCGTTTGTCCGCAGAATACGAGTACTTGACCCCATGTTAAAATGAGATGGCAAAGGTCGTGGTCGAACTTTGCCATCCCATTTTCAATGTTCCTTGAAAGAACGGGATAAGTTTATAACTAACCTGGTGAGCTGAAGACAAATATGTTTGCTTGTAGAAAAAGCAAAAATGAAAGTGAACATAGCGTATGATTTCAGAAAAGTTGTCCGCAACCAAGTTGATCTCATGTTTTTAAAAGAAAACCTTCGTCGACGTCATGCGGATAGCTTTAGATCTACCCTGTGGCAAACGCACCTTTTGTTTGTTATTTGTCACATGCGCGTCACATGCGCGTGTGGTATATAACAAATCAACGCTATTTTATTCAGTGCAGATGTCTATTTCAGTGCATGACTGTTTCCGTTCCATATTATATTTCACAATCACAACCCATTTCTGTGTTTTGTGTTCCTGGCATTAGGATTGACTCATGTATGATATGTATTATGAATACCAGGCTTAACATTAATAGGTACTTATTTGTGGTTACTTTCCTTGGTTTTTCGTGAATAACTTGACATCATGTTTTTTTTTAAAAACCAGGTTAATATCATGTTTTAAAAAAACCTTCGTCTGACGTCACGCAGATTTGAAGGATAGCTTTAGATCTACCCTCTGGCAAACGCACCTTTTGTTTGTTCTTTGTCACATGCGCGTCACACGCGCGTGTGGTATATAACAAATCAACGCTATTTTATTCAGTGCAGATGTCTATTTCAGTGCGGGACTGTTTCGGTTCCATATTATTTTTCACAATCACAACCCATTTCTGTGTTTTGTGTTCCTGGCACTAGGATTGACTCATGCATGATATTTATTATGAATACCAAGCTTAACATTAATAAGTACTTATTTGTGGTCACTTTCCTTGGTTTTTGGTGAATAGCTTCAGTATCCCTGCTTCTTTACTGACTGGCAGCTGACAATTTGACAATTGTAATGCTAAGCATGAATACCTGTGCTGTGTTTTTCTCCCTACTTTGTGTCATGGCATACTATTCACAAAGATACATGCTTTATATAATTTTTTTCATAACTTGGGTTTGAGTCACAAGACTCAGGTGACTGATTGTGATTTGAATGATTGACTCATGATTCAACTAATTTTTTTATTGAAAGATGTGATTCAACTCACAACTCAAGATCTATTTTGGGGAAAAGAATTGATTCAACTCTTGACTTATAAAAAAAGATTGATCCATGAGTTGATTCTCGATTCAACTTAATTTGAGCACAAGTGTGATTGGTAGTGTGTACAAACATCAGTATGACAATGGAATTGTTGTTTAGTGGTATAGCAAATTTTTTAAAGGCAATCTGATGTATAATCCATGAGCATCTGCTAATCTCAGCGTTGTATGATGCAAATTGTACTTTCACAGTGGAGATAAATCCAGTTATTTTGTTATTGTCTTTTTTGCAAAATTTTCAATTTTGCAGCAAAAGGTGGAGTCAGTCCACTACTTAAACCTAATCTGTTTCTTTGCAGTATAAAATACTCTGGTTAACATCAACTAAGTTTTCTATACAGCATGGAGTTTTCTTCTTTTTTCCCCCTTAGCTTTCTTATGAACATAAAACAGCATGGCTTGTTGGGGGGCCCAAGTCAACATTGTGGGGGGGGGGAGATCAACATCGATGGGGCCATGGCCTCCACAAAAGGATACAAATCGACGCCCCTGGGCAGTGTTATGGTCAATCGATAGCCACTGGTTGCTCACATATCGAAGGTGGAGCGGCACTATTTTTGCAACTAATTTAGTCGCCATTACGACAAAAATCCACCGAATGCACGTTGTTATCCAAATAATAGTTTACGCGTCTCATAGTCATTGTCACCAGACTGTTGCTCTTTCGCTTGAGCTGAGAGATTCCCTGCTGGGTAATATTTTTAGCAGGCATTTCATAAGTAGAAGCTTTGGGATATCTGAAGTGTGGTTTCTCTTTCCTTCGTGATTACCTAAACATCTATGCCAATGCGTAGACACTAACCAACCAACCGACCAAGTTTGTGGAATTTGCCAGGTAGTGTACTGACTACGTCAAACGAAATGGGCTGAAAATCCACCAAGCATCGCAATACCCTTTTCTTAGAAACCATCCCTTGTGCAGCACAGTTGGGCCCTAATTGTTCAGGTACAATCCGACGAATGCGGCTCCCCAAAGCCCTCAAATCCATCCTGATCACGTTCAGACCTTCTCACTCACACACAGCCCGCACAGAGATGGCACACAAAAAGTCGATCGGCCACGCAAAACCTCTCCTAGCCGAGTCATAATTCGCCACACGTCTGGCGCTCGACAACCCCTATCCTCCGCATGCAGGCGCAGCAACTCCGGGAGAAACGTGGTGGCCCTGATGCAAACACAGTAGCCCTGGAAGAGACGCACTGCCCTTGGAAGAGGTACGGTGATCCTGGAAGAAACTCTGTGGCCCTGGAAGAAGCAGTGATTCTGGAAAAAGTTGCGCTACCGTGGCCCTGGATGATGCCGAAGTTGCGCTACCGCCGCCCTGGAGGATGCTCAAACTGCCTACCGTCGCCCTGGAGGACACCGTGAGCAGTATAATCAGAAGCACAGCCGTCTGGTGTTTGAATGAAACAACAGGCTGGCCATTCCATAAGTGTCGGACAATGGAGATAATGTGAGAAATATCGATAAAGTATACAATATCGATTTGATACGACGGGAGACAGTCCACAGGTCCATGAAGCAAAAACTGAATAACAACAATTTATGTGGTAGCCTTAAAACATCATGGCGCACGCCAGACTGGGCTTAATTTATAGTCAACACCGGGGCAGGTTACCAGTAGTCGGAACCGACGTCAACACTCGCCGACACTGGGGTCAGCACTGGGGTCGGCACTAAGGCATGTCAGATGCCAGCTTTGACCGGTTGGCCGCATATGTATGTATACGTAAGTGCTTGGGGTATGAATGTGTGTGTGTGTCTGTGTCTGTGTTTGCGTGTGTGTGCTAGTATGTTATGCATGCATAATGCGAATTAGTCACACGCACACAGACAGACAAAAAGCAGCTGACACACATATATGAAGAAACACAAGCATACAGATAGACATACAGACAAACACAGATACACTGACGCGTGCGCGCGCGCGCACACACACACACACACACACACACACACACACACACACACACACACACACACACACACACACACACACACACACACACACACACACACACACACACACACACACACACACACACACGCACGCACGCACGCACGCACGCACGCACGCACGCACGCACGCACGCACGCATGCATGCACGCACGCACGCACGCACGCACGCACGCACGCACGCACGCACGCACGCACGCACGCACGCACTCACGCCCTTCCAAGTCATGACTTTCATTTTTCACTCGGCGGTGGCGGCTGTGTACGCGCCGAGTGAAAGTGTAGGTGCGTTGAGAGGGACTCAGGACGACCGGCCCAGCGAGGCATGGAGACGGGCAGCGACACGCCGGAGAAAGTACCGCTGCACTTGACCTCGTTGTGGAGGCTCGCTAGTATGACCTGCACCGTCGCCCCAGTCGCGTCAACATACACCAGCGCTGGGGGTTGGATCGAATGGTCAACTCTGGTTGAAGCGCCCTAAGGCCCAAATAACTAAGCTGTGGGTCATGAGAGGTGCGCCATCGGCGACGACTGTCGCCTAACACATCTGTGAACTGCCAGTCAACACGTCCGTCAACTGCCGTCCAGCACCTCCGTCAACTGCCGGTCAACACGTCCGTCAACTGCCGTCCAACACGTCCGTCAACTGCCGTCCAACACGTCCGTCAACTGCCGTCAAACACGTCCATCAACTGCTGGTCAACACGTCCATCAACTGCCGTCCAACACGTCCGTCAACTGCCGGTCAACACGTCGGCCAACTGCCGCTAGATAATGGTAATTTTTTGCTACATTAATGTTGTTCTATGGATTCAGCGAGATGGTGGTCATCGGTGTCCGCCACCGAATACCGGCCATATATAGCCACCGAATACTGCCCAGACATAGCCACCGAACGCTGCCCAGATATAGCCACCGAGTACTACCCAGATATAACCACCGAATACCGCCCCGATATAGCCACAGAATACTGCCCAGATATAGCCACATAATACTGCCCAAATATAGCTACTGAATACTGCCCGGATATAGCCACCGAATACTGCCGAGGTATAACCACCGAATACTGCCCAGATATAGCCACCGAATACTGCCCAAATATAGCCACCGAATACTGCCCAGTCATAGCCACCGAACGCTGCCCAGATATAGCTACCGCATACTACCCAGATATAACCACCGAATACCGCCCCGATATAGCCACAGCATACTGCCCAGATATAGCCACAGAATACTGCCCAAATATAGCTACTGAATACTGCCCGGATATAGCCACCGAATACTGCCGAGGTATAACCACCGAATACTGCCCAGATATAGCCACCGAATACTGCCCATATATAGCCATCGAATACCGCCCAGATATAGCCACCGAATACTGCCCAGATATAGCCACCGAATAGTGTCCAGATATAGCCACCGAATACTGCCCTGATATAGGTACTGAATGCTGCCCAGATATAGCTTACGAGTACTACCCAGATATAGTTGGCGAATACTGCCTAGATATAGCCATTCAATGCCGTCCAGATATAGCCACTGAATACTACCCAGGTATAACCACCGAATACTGCGTAGATATAGCTACTGAACACAGTCTATTGCGTGAGACGAAATGTACGACCCTCAATATACCAGGAGGTGCTGAGTTTACATCAAGAGTTACGTTAGGGATTATGCTACATTAATCAACGTTTCGGCCAGGGGCCGTCGTCAGGAGTACATTTCGTCTCACGCAATGTCTAAAACCCAGGAGCACTTGAGAGCCATTCTTCGTTGTATTGAACACTGTCTATATATAGCAACCGAATACTACCTAGCAATAGACAATAAATGTTTCCCAGATATACCCTGGGAAGATAATATTGCCTGGATGCAGCCAATGAATGCTGCTCAAATATACCCACCGAATACTGCCCAGATATAGCTACTGAATGCTGCCCAGATATAGCTAGCGAATCCTACCCAGATATAGTTAGCGAATGCTGCCTAGATATAGCCACTGAATACTGCCTAGATATAGACAATGAATGCTTCCCAGATATACCCACCAAATATACCTGGATGTAGCCAATGAATGCTGCTCAGATATGCCTACCGAATAGCCATATAGCGATATAGCCACTGAATACTGCCTAGATATAGGCAGCGCCACACGACCGACAAAGTGCGGAACGACGCCACAACACACCACGCCGCCCGCCCAAGGCATCACGCGCTGAACATCACCATCCCGGCCGTGTGGCCGTGATGGGCCATCCCTGGTTGTAGTTCCGGCCGTGTGGCCGTGATGGGCCAGCTCGTGTTGTAATTCCAGCCGTGTGGCGGTGATGGGCCAGCTCGTGTTGTAATTCCAGCCGTGTGGCCGTGATGGGCCAGCTCGTGTTGTAATCCCAGCCGTGTGGCCGTGATGGGCCAGCTCGTGTTGTAATTCCAGCCGTGTGGCCGTGATGGGCCAGCTCGTGTTGTAATCCCAGCCGTGTGGCCGTGATGGGCCAGCTCGGGTTGTAATCCCAGCTGTGTGGCCGTGATGGGCCAGCTCGTGTTGTAATTCCAGCCGTGTGGCCGTGATGGGCCATCCCTGGTCGTAGTTCCAGCCGTGTGGTCGTGATGGGCCAGCTCGTGTTGTAATCCCAGCCGTGTGGCCGTGATGGGCCAGCTCGTGTTGTAATCACAGCCGTGTGGCCGTGATGGGCCAGCTCGGGTTGTAGTTCCGGCCGTGTTTCTTGGCCCAGCGATATTATGGAAGCATGGTATGTCTACAAAGGACAGAGGTTCCAGAAAATGTGAAAATGCCGAAACCCTAACCGGAAGCGTATTGCCAAGTTACCAGTACCAGCTACCAAGTTACGATACTATTAGGTTATCCTGATAAAGGCATTAAGCCGAAACGTTGGTGTATTTTCCTAAGAATATAGCATCATGTGCCATTGTACTCTGTATTTAGGATGAAATTTCTCCCCGGTAGATACTGCCCGCGCCACAATGTGATGCGGCTGACACCTGGCGGTATAAGCCAAGCCGTGCCATTCGCAGGTAGCCAGTGGTACCTGCCAGCCAGCGTGGTGTGTGCGGACAGGTGGAAGCAGAGGTAACTGGTGGTATCCACCAGCCAGCGTGATGTGTGAGGATAGGCAGCCGTACCAGAGGTAGCCGGTGGTATCACACGCCGCTGCCCACTATCACCCGCCTCGACAGGACTGAGTGAGCGACGGCGATCAGCCGATGGGGCCATTCGTGCAAAAAGCTCCCCTATCTACAGAGAGTGCCGCTCGGCCAGGATATACGTTGTAGGTCGCTGAACTTGTTTACCAAGCGAAGGATTATCTCATGTGTGGTGAGGGTTGGTAGCAGCTGGCTGCAATTATTTTTCTGCCAACGGTTTTAACTGGCTGAAACCAAGTGGTTGAAAACAAAGGTGACAGAAAATCACAAAAGATGGCAGAAATAACTTCATGAAAATATAAAATATGGACTTCATTGCCTATACTTATATGCATACCAAGCACATATATCTCATATATACTATTATTTTACAGCCTTAGGCTAATAGCAATGGAAGAAAATCTACCTAGAAGATACGACATGTTTTCATCCACGATAACATTTAGTTCATTTTGATGGCGTTGATCAGTTTACCGACAAATAGCTGTCTCGGGTCATGGACGAAAAAAATCGTCTTAGTCCAATACATTAAATTAGCTGTGTTAGCTCGTAATACACGCATCAATGGCAACAAGATTGTGGTAGCAACATGATGAACCATGCATTCCTGAATAATTGTAATTTTGAGAGGGAAGTCAAGGAAAACATGTAGAAGTGGATCAAAGCAAACAGAACTTGAGTTGAGGAGATACAATTGCGTAGCCTAGACTAGGTGAAGTCACTTTCAGCCGCATTTCAGACTAATAGAGTATCAGTGGTAGGTGTAGCTAAGTGCATTCACATTGTCCCATGTATGACAATTATTCCCTTCTTCCTTCAATGCTTTCGTGGCAACTTTGTCCACTATTTCGTGGCAACTTTGTCCACTATGACAGGCTGTTTTCGTAACAAATTTGATTATACTGAGGAGAGAATATGGTCATCCCCAAAATCTCCGAGAGGTAAATCAGCAAACATTATAAATTTATCCTTCTAGGCCATTCTTGAATAACATGACCCTTGACCATATTGTGTTTTCGCTTTGGTGGAAAATTGTGCTTCGTGAGGTAATAAGTTTTCATTGTCGCAATGCTTTATGGGTCTTAGGTTACATTCCTCTGCGCATATATCGATATATCCTGAACAAACGTGATTATGGGTGTCCTTGGGTATCTCCAAGGCCATGAATGGGTATCGTTGGAAGCCTTAGGCACGTACGTCAAGTTAATGTATTCGTATTCGTATTAAGCGACGAGTTCGCCGGAGGCGTATTCGTACTGACATTGGCATTCAGCAACGACTTTCCACAAATGCTTCTGACGAAGCAATTACCGCAAAAGCTTCTGTTTGTACTGAATAGACTGGAAGCAACTACATAGATATCACATGACCACTTTAACAGTCAAGGACTAACGCAAACCGGTTTGTTCGGTCGCCTCCCATTTTTTTTTTTGGGGGGGGCATTTTCACCCAAACCTATTCAAATCTGGCATCAAGCGATAGTCTGTGATGAACCGCCGTGAAACATTTCAAACAGGTACATGTCAAGGTCAAACTTCAAAGTCAAAGGTTAGTTTGATTTATTAAATGGTGATATTGAAGAGACATCGACCGTACGCGAGGTTCGGTTGCTATCGCTTCAATTTCCATCAACTGGGCGTCGTTCGACGTGGCTTGTTGTGCGGGATCAGAAAGCTGAGCAATCGAATCATTTTTAAAAGGCAAAAACCAAGCTGATCTTTTGGTCTCCTCAACCTTTTCCTCAAACCTATCGTCTTTGGCCTCAAACCTATCAAAATCTGGTATCAAGCAATGGCCAGTGGTGAACACTTGGGTAGCATTTCAAACCGGGACATGTCAAGGTGAAAGGTTTGATTGAGTTCTTCGATGACCTCGCGTTTCGACGCCATGGCTTCAATTTGTAGAAAATGGATGCTATTCGACGTCGCTTGCTGCGCGGTGTCACAAAGTTGATAATTCGTAATAATCTCGATGAGTTAAAATCTAAGCTGATTTCTTCGGTCTCCTCGCACTTTTTCTGTGTGGGTGGGGCTCCTACTACTCAGACCCACTATGAAGCCCATGGTGAACCTTCGAGTAACGTTTTGAAACCGGGATATGTCGAGGTCAAACCTAAAGGTCAAAGGCTCGTTTGAATTTTTTTTCGAAGTCCTCGCGACTAGTCTCTATGTCTTCAATCTTTATCACGTGGGTGTCATTCGACGTGCCGTGAAGTGCTCTAGCAAACCGTTCAGAAATCCCATCAAGTTACAAAGTCAAAGGTCGAACTCATTTCATCGGTCGTCCCGCGCTTCTTCGTTTTCTCACGAAGCTACCCATGTTGGGTATCAAGAGATAGCCCGTGAGCAACCCTCGAGTAACATTTTAACCAGGGACATGTCAGGTCAAGCCTCAAGGTCAAATGTTAGTATTACTTCAAGTCCCCACGTTTCGTCGCTATAGCTTCAATTTGCATTATATGAGTGTCATTCAACGTGGCTTGTCGTACGTTATCAGAATGTTGAAATATCGAAATAATTTCGAAGGCGTCCAAGGTCCGGTATGGAGGGGTGCCATTTCCTTGGAGCGGCGCCACTGCGAAAGCACTGGAGAGGCGCCCCCAGCTGAAAGATTCGAGGGGGCGGCTTGCACTCGGTCCTTCCCGAGGGGGCGCCTTCCCTTCCAAGGGATGCATTTTTCTTTGATATAGGCGTCTTTGGCTGCAAAAATTCGAGCGAGTGTACTTGAGCGAGTGCACCTTTTCAGAGGGGCACCTTTTCCCGGCTGGAGGGACTCCACTTTCCATGTGGGTGGCACATGTCCTCAGTGGCATACCCTGTATCCACCCTGTTTGTCATTGCATCGAAATGTCTCCCCCGTAAAACAGGAAAGCATGGGAAATTGTATTGAAGGTCTATATTTACTTCCATTAAACCATCATCCAATATTTTTTTTCCTGCTACAAGAGGGCAACGTTTAACATACTTACAGCATTGCTCTGTGGTGACTGTGGAATCGGGACCAGCACATTCGACGTAAAGCTAGATGTCTAGAGGCAATGATAAGGAGTCAAACTTGCTAATTTTAGCATAACTTTTTGTCACCAAAAACTTCTTAGTAATGGTGAATCTGAAAACTATACCTTGAAAATGAAGTGGCTGAAATCCTATAATATTTTAGGGGGAGGGGGGGGGGGCTAAGGCTAATACCCATCTATCCTGTCCAAATTTACCGCGTCCCTGGGTTGTTCCCCACCCCACCACCACCCCATTCCGAAACCATGGCTACACCCATGGACGTTATAAAACCTCTAGGCATTCGCCTGGTCATATCGAATAGTTTATTCTGGTTAAAAAAGATACGTTTTATTACCAATACACAGCTTGCTTTACATTGCATAGCCTACATTACGCTTTGCTGTTGCGTTACTGATGTTTATTGCTGTTTGGTGTGGGTGGCAATTAAAGTGTACTTGGCAATTACTACGGTAAATATTGCAGACGGCCGGAACCATTGTTCGTAGGAGAATGAGCTCGTCATAACAAACTTGTTCAGGTACATTGTGCACCATGATAAATTAACGGAATGCCATCTGATAGGAGGAATGCACATCATACATAGTTGCCCGTTCAGTGCAACTAGCCTGCCTAGTGTCCCTCAATTGCTAAGAGCAATTGTTATGGACAAATGTCCCCAAATTGTTAAGAGTATGATGTGCGTTGGAATCTACGGCGCCCATTTAATCGACATTTCGTCCCTCTAGCACTGAATTCTGCTTCGCTGTGAGTGCAACAGATTCACAGTGAATGCAACACGGCCTAGTGAGCTCTCTCGAGCTCGGAGGAAGCTGCATGAACACCGAACATGTCACATGGAATTGTGCTACATTTAGAGAAACGCTCGCCATTTTTAGATTGCAAGTTTGAGAGGAGAAATGATGCTAATGAAACGCACAAGCTTAAAGCATAGTTTGTGAGATGCTCTCGTGATGCTGCGTAATAATAAACAAAAAGGTGATTTCGGCAAAAGAAACTAAGTATTTACTTAATATTATATACATCACAGCGCCTCAAAATACAAAATTAAACTCGGGGTTCCAAAGTCAAAATGCGCAGTTCTTCACAGTGCAACGTGATAAACTTCTGGGAACTTTGAACTCCCAGTTCAAAACATATAGCTTCCCCGGTACACAGTGGCGAAAGTTTTACCTAGGTAGGTCAATGATGAACAAAATCCATGTTTTTACTGAAGGAGCTGTCCCGAACGGAATCAACTTTGTGACTACATTTGTGCAGGTGCACGTTGCTTGGAAACAAATATTTGTGGCGTGGTGCTCTCCGTAGTATAGTACCACTGGCTTCATGTACCTTATTGTTTTGGAGTAGGTCAGACATTCCTTTCGTGAGCCTGTTGTAAACTTGCCCAATGTAGGCGTTCAGTCCCCGATGACCACGTGACACGTCCGCTCTCCGACCAGAGCTGTACTGGCCGGTGACCTCTGCCTGCGGTCAGAGTCGGGTCGTGAGCTCTGACCGGACCAGAACTGTACTGGCCGGTGACCTCTGCCTGCGGTCAGAGTCGGGTCGTGAGCTCTGACCGGACCAGAACTGTACTGGCCGGTGACCTCTGCCTGCGGTCAGAGTCGGGTCGTGAGCTCTGACCGGACCAGAACTGTACTGGCCGGTGACCTCTGCCTGCGGTCAGAGTCGGGTCGTGAGCTCTGACTGGACCAGAACTGTACTGGCCGATGACCTCTGCCTGCGGTCAGAGTCGGGTCGTGAGCTCTGACCGGACCAGAACTGTACTGGCCGGTGACCTCTGCCTGCGGTCAGAGTCGGGTCGTAAGAACTCTGGCCCTCTCCCCCCAAGACTCTGACTGGACCAGAACTGTACTGGCTGATGACCTCTGCCTGCGGTCAGAGTCGGGTCGTGAGCTCTGACCGGACCAGAACTGTACTGGCCGGTGACCTCTGCCTGCGGTCAGGGTCGGGTCGTGAGCTCTGCCCGCTGCCGGAAGCCAGCTGGTCGGAGAAAATCGGTGTGTTCCGTTTGCGAGCGCCCGCAGCGGAAGACGGTCTGCGCAAGTTATTCGCCATCTACAGCGGCCCAGAGGCAGCTGGCGGAGTATCGGATGCCGCTCTTCCAACGACTGTGAAGCCGGCACTACCGGGACGACGTCGAGGTCGTGTGTCGGCAGTCAGCCAGGCCTGGGGATACCCACAATTGGCCTGTGGTCCTAGATACGCACACCGTCAGTCATGGCTGGCCTTGAAACATTGCCACACCACAACGTAAGGTACAAAGATGAGCAGCACTGAAGGCAGGCGGGTCGCCGGT
Source organism: Imbricaverruca yamaguchii (assembly GCA_034440575.1). Lineage (NCBI taxonomy): Eukaryota > Metazoa > Arthropoda > Thecostraca > Neoverrucidae > Imbricaverruca > Imbricaverruca yamaguchii. The sequence goes on along the minus strand of JAOTOL010001503.1, from coordinate 1,294,855 downwards.
CTGCAGACCCCGAAGTGCTTGTTCACTTCTCAGGAACTAGGGACGCGTCGACTGCCAAGATCATATCATGCCCAGAGGACCCTGAAGCAGAAAACGACCGTGCGCACCAGTAGCCCCTCCTCGCCCTGGAGCCACCCCACGTGCAGATGATGCTAAGCCATGTCAGTCATGCATGACCATTGCATGCAGGCTTTGTTATTGACTTGGAATGCATCGCCAACCCATAGCCGGACGTGTGGGCCGCAGCGATTGTTGGCTATCGTCTCATGCCGTGACTAGTCTTCAGTGGGCACACCCACCAAGACCCGCATCACAACCGGACCACACCCCAATAAGTCCGCCCAGACCACACCATAACGGCTGGACTTGATCGTCCTAAATCTGCGCGGACCCTCACTATAACCGGACAAGACCCTAATACGTCCCCCAGACCAATACCACATCTGGTCTGGACTCTTCTAAATTCGCCCAGAACCGCATCATAACTTGACTAAATCCTCATAAATTTGCCCAAACCCGCACGATAGCTGGATCAGATTCAGGCCCTACTAAAACCGCCCAGACACGCGTCATAGCTGGACCAGAGCCTCCTAAACCATCCCGATCCGTACCGACCAGACCCTGCTAAATCCGCCCAAGCCAGCATCGTAGCTAGACCAGACACTCCTAAATCCGCACGGATCCGCACCATAGTTATACCAGACTGGCACAGACCAGTACTATGACTGAACCCGATCCGCCCAGACCCACACTATAACTGACCAAGACCCGCCCAATGCCGCGCCATATCCGGACTGCAGGCGACCTTGACGGCGCCCACCACCTTGGGTCCACGACGCCCTTGACCACCTGTCGAAAGTGGCGGACTGACCGTCTGGCTTAGAGATCTTCACTTGGAGGTTGTATGGCCGGCCGTAGACCACTTCCTTAGCGCGCCGGCCACGATCCATCAGACGCAGTGTCACCAGTGACTTCTCGTTCCTGGGAACGGAAGAGGCGTCAGACGAGCATCACCAGTGGCTTTTATTTTTGGGAGTCTGGAGGCATGAGATGCTTACCACCAGTGATTTCGCGTTTCTCGGAGCGTAGGGGGCACGAGATGAGAATCACAATTACTCCTAATTCCTGGAAAACGTGTGAGATCCGCCCACTGTTAAAAAGTCTTGTCTTGGACAACATTTTCTTGAGCAGAAGAATATGCGAGAACGAGGGTGAAAGTGAGAGAGGGAGAACTAGCACGGCCCGCCCGTGACTTCTGGCTGATGATTAGGATCATCTAGCTCAGGGGTAGGGGTGGGGGCGATGACCGGAAAGCATACACCACCTGGGGCTCGCCGCGGTACCGTGCACGATACAGCCTCGTGATTCTCGGGAGAGGAGGGGTGCCAGGCAGTCCCGCCTGCCACTGCCACACCGTGATCATGCACGAGCGGAACAAAGAAGGGTGGTATGAAGCAAGTGACATTCCAAGGATGGGATGTTGGCACCTGCACCACAGGTGGATGACGTAACGCGTTGTAAGGAGCGGTAAGGTGTGGAGCTGAAGTACAGTGAGGTGAGGTGAGATGAGGTGAAAACTTGGTAAGGTGAGCAGATCAGCTCGTGAGGCGAGGTGAAGTGAGCAGAAGCGATGCAGCAACGTGAGATGAAGCGTGAACTGGGGTGGGGAAAGGTTGCGGCGCAAAGGGGTAAAGTGAGGCCGGAAAGTGATATGGGGTGTGATGAGATGAGGCGACGAGGCTAAAGTCAGAAAGATTAGGATGTGAGATGAGACGATGTGGTGACGTGAGGACAGAAGGTGAGACGCTTTAAGATGAGGTGAGGTGAATAGACGATGTGTTGTGAGGTAAGGTGATACAAGAAAATGAGATGAGGAGGTAATGTGCAGTGAGGTGGGATGCGGTGGCGAAGTTCGAATGAAAAACAAACGCTTAACTCCCCTCTATCCACATCATCGTAATTGCTAATGGAACAATGAAATATTGTGACAGGTTCGATCATGAGTTCAGATTTCACGTGATGTTATGTGCCACGTCCCATTCGAATATCTATAGCGATAATAAATACACACGAGGGCGTCGCTGAGCACATTGATGCTCTGCTGCCTGACCCGGCCTTTGATTTACGCAGCAGTTACTCTCAAATATATTGAAAGTCGACTGGTGCCGGCTGTTGGCTGGTATCATCCCACTGGCATGGTCCCACTGGTTCTAGACTAGACCATGCCACCCCACTGACATGGTCCCACTGGTTCCAGACCAGACCTTGCCACCCCACTGACATGGCTCCACTGGTTCTAGACCAGATCATGCCCCCCCCACTGGCATGGTCCCACTGGTTCTAGACCAGACCATGTCATCCCACTGGTATGGTCCCACTGGTTCTAGACCAGACCATTCCACCCAATTGACATGGTCCCACTGGTTCCAGACCAGACAATGCCACCCCAGTGACATGGTCCCGCTGGTTCTAGACCAGAACATGCCACCCCACTGGCATGGTCCCACTGGTTCTAGACCAGAACATGCCACCACACTGGCATGGTCCCGCTGGTTCCAGACCAGACCATGCCACCCCACTGATATGGTTCCACTGGTTCTAGACTAGACCATGCCACCCCACTGACATGGTCCCACTGATTCCAGACCAGATCATGCCACCCCACTAACATCGTCCCACTAGTTCTAGACCAGACAATGAGACCCCGCTGACATGGTCCCACTAGTTCTAGACCAGACCATGGCACCCCACTGACATGGTCCCACTGGTGGCAGACACTTGTGACATAGAATGGTGGGCTGGTCCCCGAGCAGGCCAGGCCGACTGGTGCCAGAGCAGGCCAGGCCGACTGGTGCCGGAGCAGGTGGCCTGGTGGTGGCCGCCGCACCCACTCGGTCGGTAACGGTGCACGGCACATCAGCCCCGGCCGCAGCCGTGAGCCACACTAGCATCCCACTGTTGCCGTGGTCACGCCAGCCGGTGTAATTATAGCTGAAGCAGTGTTCAATGGCGGCCGCAGGGCTGGTCGGCGCTCCTCCACAGTCAGAGTCGGCCAGACGCCCAGGGAGTGAGACTGGCAATGCTGCTGTTGTATACTCAGGGAGTGAAGCTGGCAAAGTGCTGCTGTTGTATACTCAGGGAGTGAGACTGACAGTGCTGCTGTTGTATACTCAGGGAGTGAGACTGGCAGTGCTGCTGCTGTATACTCAGGGAGTGAGACTGGCAGTGCTGCTGTTGTATACTCAGGGAGTGATACTGACAGTGCTGCTGTTGTATACTCAGGGAGTGAGACTGGCAGTGCTGCTGTTGCATACTCAGGGAGTGAGACTGTCAAATTGCTGCTGTTGTATACTCAGGGAGTGATACTGACAGTGCTGCTGTTGTATACTCAGGGAGTGATACTGACAGTGCTGCTGTTGTATACTCAGGGAGTGAGACTGGCAGTGCTGCTGTTGCATACTCAGGGAGTGAGACTGTCAAAGTGCTGCTGTTGTATACTCAGGGAGTGAGACTGGCAGTGCTGCTGTTGTATACTCAGGGAGTGAGACTGGCAGTGCTGCTGTTGTATACTCAGGGAGTGAGACTGGCAGTGCTGCTGTTGTATACTCAGGGAGTGAGACTGGCAAAGTGCTGCTGTTGTATGCTCAGGAAGTAAGACTGACACAGTTCTGCTGTTGAATGCTCAGGGACTTGGTGCCACCGAACAGGTCAGCTTATGCACGAAGCCAGCACACTGCCACAGCCATTTCATAAGCACACTGGTATAGCTCACCGAGTTCTAAAACCGAAAAATTCGGGTCTGAGACTCAAGCTAGAAAATGAAATCCGGAATTTTCCCATGAAATGAGGCGGGTAGAAGCGTAATCAATTACGTGATAGAGTCGGAACTATATAGAAATATATATATACATATATATACATATATACACACACATATATATATATATATATATATATATATATATATATATATATATATAAAAATGTATTTGGTCTGGTTTAGAACCATATATATATATATACAAACATCATGTCACCACGGACTGACAGTAGGTGACCAGGTGTGGAAGCTGTAGTCAGTGCCACTACAAGCAGCTTTGCCGAATTTGGCTGGGAAACTCGATAATCTATGGCTGAACTATGACCAATTTGGCTGGGAAGCTTGATCAACTACCTTTAGACATAAATGCTGTGCCTGAGCGTTTCTGTGTGTTGCCCAGGAAGATTCCCTCACTAGCCACACGGGAGAGGGAAGAGAGACTGCATCTCTGGACACCAGGAAGCACGGTAAGACTGCATTTGTGACCATAATGGAGCACCAGAGGGGACTGCATCTTTGGCTGCAGAGAAGCACCACGAGAGACTGCGACCGCGCCATACGATACCACCCGTATGGCAGCACCAAGGCGGAATTCCCCAGGACTCTTAATGGGCTTCTGGACAAGCCACAAGCGAATTACTTTTACCCAAGCATCATGTTCTTGAATGCAAAACAATTGCATGCACTTTACATGCATGAACGCATAGTTCATGCATATCACTTCTTGTTCGCATACCTCAAGGAGGAAAGAGCAGGAATAACAGAAGGTTGAATAACACAGGGTTAAATAACAAATTGACAGCACATTCTTGTCGACGTATCAATCACTACAATGCTGGTACTGTCTTCAAGTAATTGGTGGAACTTGAAGTAGCTGAATGCCAGTTGATGCGGATGTTAATCAACAGCAGCTAATTAGCCAAATTAGACTAAGTAGCAATTAGTCGAACAGTAGTCACCCTCAGATATTTACATTTGCCGTAAAACAACTGACAAACTCACCTGATCCCTCTTGATATTCCGCCTAGCATATCCACCTTGGCTCTATTCGACGCATGTACATGCTTGTGCGAGCCATCAGCATCGTCACTCACGCATGGAATGGTCGCTAGAAGCCGAAATCCCAAGAACCAAGCCAAACTGGAGCCCAACATTTTTGTACGGTTACGATGCAAAAGCACTCTTCCAGGCTGCATTGACTGCCATTCCGCATGTCCAGGAAAAGCTGTACGAGAAAAGGCTACAGACGAGAATTAGCTATGGTAAATGCCTTTTTGTCAGGCAAAAATCTGAGCAATATTTGCGGAATTACACTGACCGAAGCATTATTTCGTAAATATGGTCAAAGTTACCAAACATGCATTCATGCCATTAAGTATTGATATTTCTACTCCTAACAACACAGTATATAAATGATAAGCATGGGCATGGGTGTAGCCACGGTTTCGAAATTAGGGGACAAACCAGGGACGCGGTAAGTTTGGACAAGATACAGGGCAGCGCCCCTCCCCCACCCCACCCACAAACAAATATTTGTGGTGGGAATTTCGCTACTTCTTTGTTATTGTCTGGTTTTGAAGTCTGCTATTGTTAAAATTGTATTTTGCGAACAAAATGGGTAAGTTTGCACTTTTACGTGCTTTTTGGAATCATCTTCAGAATGTCATGTATATGCAGGTGACAAATATGATGGAATCATTTGGTTTTGCGCAAATAAGAAAAAAGTGTAATGTTTTCGAACCTAAATTAACCTAACAGCCAAAGCTAGCAGGACAAACATAAAATATTGGACGATGGTTTTATTGTGGTATATATGGACGTACAATAACTTTGCCCATGCTTTCCCGTGTTAAGGGGACACTTTTCGTTGCAATGACAACCAGGGTGGATAAAGGGTGTAACACTGAGGGCATGTACCCCCCACGTGGAAGGTGGCGATCATCAGTCCGGGAATAGGGGTCCCTCTGAAAATGTTCCAGTGTAACCGCTCAATTTTTTTCAGCCAGAGCCGATCCTATAAATGAAAAAGGCACCCCTTTGGAAGGAAAGACGCCCATTCGGAAAGGGCCGAGTGCATCCCCCCTCGAATTTTGCGGCCAGAGGTGCCCCTCCAGGTGCTTTCACAGTGGCGCCGCTCCAAAGAAATGGCGCCCCTCCAGACAGGTGCCCCCATGACGATTCCTGGTTCCACCCTTGATTACAACATTACTCTCTCGTGGTGATCAGCTCAGGCTGGTTATACAATTGTGCGAATTCACGTGTGGCTTTTCATCCAAACTTGACAATTTCCGTTGAACCACTAAGAGGAAAGAGGACAATTTGTGCCGAAAAAAGGAACAGCATTGACATATAAAACTGCACAATTTGTGCAGTTTTATATGTCAGGAACAGCAACGTGACGGTGTAAATTGAAAACCAGCGACGAGATCACCGTCCGAGCAGGTTACGACTGATTTCTTGGGGGAGCTCCTAGTCATATGGGATATGAGTACCTGTTAGCACAACGGCTGCAAACAAAAACAGATTTGATCCTCATATTCATATTGGACTTAACCATTGTACACACACTGGACCTTCGACACCTGTGAAATTATTTCGGTACCTCAACATTCTGATACCGTACGGCAAGCCACGTCGGATGACACCCACATAATACAAATTGAAGCCATAACGACGAAACGCGATGACTTTGAAAACAAAAATTAAAAGCAACCTTGACCTGAGGCATGTCCTGACCTGTCACGGGTTAAAATGTTCCTCGAGCGTTGCCCACGGGCTATCTCTTGATACCAAACATGGGGAGCTTTGAGAAGAAAAAAACGAATAAATGAACCGACCGACCGAATTGACCGAAGACATTAGATCAACCACAAACTTTGAAAGTTAATGTGATTTCTGAACTGTTTGCTAGAGTACCTCACGGAACGTCGACTGACTCCCACTTAATGAAAATTGAAGACGAGGCGCGATGACTTCGAGGAATTTAAGCTAGCCTTCGATCTTGTTATTTGACATACTGACATGCTCCGGTTTGAAATGCTACCGAGGTGCACCACGGGCTATTGCTTGATACCAGAGGTGGATAGGTTTGAGCGAATGAAAAATACGAGGCGACCAAAGAAATCGGTTCGACCTTTGATCTTTGCAATTAATTCGGTTTCGTAACATCATAATACGGCACAAGCTAAATTGAATGACACCCACATCGTGCAAATTGAACTCATAGCGTCGAATCGAGAGGACTTTTGACTAGCCTTTGACCTTACGGTTTGACCTTGATATATCCCGGTTTCAAAATGTTAATCGAGGGCTTACCATGGGCTATCGCTTGATAGTGGATCTGGGTAGGCTTGGGGAAAACGAAAAAAGCAAAACAAATGCGAGGTGACGGATCAAATCAGCATGAAGTTTGGCTCGTCGAGATTATTTCGAATTATCAACTTTTTGATATCGTATAACAAGCGACATCGAGTGACATCCATTTACTGCAAATTGAAGCCATAGCGACGATACACGAGGTCATCGAATAGCTCAATCAAAGCTTTGACCCTGACATGTCCCGGTTTTAGATGTTACTCGAGTGTTCAACACTGGTTATTGCTTGATACCAGATTTGGATGGGTTTGAGCGAAAACGAAAGAAAATTGAGCGGACCGGCTGATCAGGTGACAGGATGCCTTTGCCCTTGAAGAATATTTCGATTGCCTAACTTTCTGATACCGCATAGCAAGTCACCTCGAATATCGCACATTTGATGGCAATTGAAGCGATAGCAACTGAATCTCGTGTTCGGTCGATAACACTTCAATATCGCCATCTAATAAATCAGACTAACCTTTGACCTAGAAGTTTCCCCTCGACATGTTAATGTATCGGATTGAAATGCTACACAATAGTTCACCACAGGCTATTGATTGATTCCAGATTTGGGAAGGTATGGGTGAAAACAAAAAAATGGGAGGCAACTGAAGAAACCGGTTTGCGCTGGACCTTAGCTGTTAAGGTGGTAATGTGAGATCTATGTAGTTCCAGCGTGTTCAGCATGAGCAGAAGCATTTGTGGTAATTGATTCGAACGATCATAAACTCGTCGCTGAACGCTGATGCTAATACGAATACGCCTCTGGCGACCACGTCGCTGAATACAAATGCGAATACGACGTTAACTTGACGTACTTACTTAAGGCTGCCCCTGGCTCTCCTCCATGGTCTTGGAGATACCCAAGGATACCCAGAGTTACGCTTGTTCAAGATATCATGCGCAGGGGAATGCAACCTAAGACAGCCCATTACATTGCATTACAGCCCTGCGATAATGCAAATGTGTTGTCTGGCAAAGCACAAATTTCCACGGAAGCGAAAACACAAGATGGCCAAGGTTCATGTTCTTCCAGAATGGTCCGGAAGTAGAAATCTCTAACGTCTGCTGATATACCATTCGGAGATTTTATGACGACAGATATCCTGTGAAGCCCGTTGATTGGTTTGATCGGCTTCTAGTATTTTTGTGATTCTCTTGTATATATGTTTTCACTTTATGAATGATTACGCATCATTTTGCGGCGATCATATTCAGGTAGCTGAAGCTTAGGGGGACACGGGAAAAATTGAGAGGGACAAATCGCCACCTTTCAGAAATTGGGTGACATGTCCCCCAGCCCCCCCCCCCCAGTGGTTAGACTCATGAGCGTGGATACTATAAGATGTATAGATGTCAGCTTCGGCATGCACACACGCATGCCCGACACGCGGGTTCCTGTATTAAAGGGATGACATTCTCGATAACGGACTGAACTTGAGCCCGGCTGCGTGCGACCGCGCCCCACACGAGAATACCTCCTGCCGCGTACCAGGGATACCAACTATGAGCCGCCAGATGGCACCGATGGGACGAACCACGATGGGACTGTAAGATGAAGAAGATATTGCATCCTTCTTTGTAATGTTTGTCCACAGGATGCTGGCTAAAAGATAATTGGTAAATGCGTGTTTATTGCGCAAGAACTCAGCATTTTCTTGCAGTCGAAGCCCAAATGTGACAATAGCACGCCAACAGAGCAGCTTACCTTGAGTTTTTGAAGCCGGGATTGCCGCATGTGATAACATACAGCTTATCTTCTGCTACCTCCAATTTCTTGTGGAATCGAACTGCGATCGGTATTGACCTTTCGTCCGTCCTCTGCAACAAAAGATAGTGTTGGCATTGACCTCTCGCCCGTCCTTTGCAACACAGGACAGTGTCGGTATTGACCTCTCGTCCGTCCTTTGCAACAAAAGACAGTGTTGGTATTGACCCCTCGTCCGTCCTTTGCAACACATGACAATGTCAATATATCCACCCTCTGCAATATAAGGCAGTGCCAGTATTGACCCCTCGTCCGTCCTTTGCGACACAGGACAGTGTTGGTATTGACCACTCGTCTATCATCTGCAACACCGCACTGTGTTGGATTTCAACCTCATCTGCTGTTCCTGCTGCTCCGGCAGATGATACCTGCTGTTCCTGCTGCCTGTTCCTGGTGCTATATATATATATATATATATATATATATATATATATATATATATATATATATATATATATATATGTATATATATATATATATATATATATATGAATATACACGCACACAGTGTGAGTGTGTGTGTGTGTGTGTGTGTGTGTGTGTGTGTGGTGTGTGTGTGCGTGCGTGCGTGTGCGTGCGTGCGTGCGTGCGTGCGTGCGTGCGTGCGTGCGTGCGTGCGTGCGTGCGTGCGTGCGTGCGTGCGTGCGTGCGTGCGTGCGTGCGTGCGTGCGTGCGTGCGTGCGTGCGTGCGTGCGTGCGTGCGTGCGTGCGTGCGTGGTGCGTGCGTGTGTGCGTGCGTGCGTGCGTGCGTGCGTGCGTGTGTGTGTGTGTGTGTGTGTGTGTGTGTGTGCTGTGTGGTGTGTGTGGTATGTGTGCGTGTGTATGCATGTATGTATGCATGTATGTATGTATGTGTGTGTGTGTGTGTGTGTGTGTGTGTGTGTGTGTGTGTGTGTGTGTGTGTGTGTGTGTGTGTGTGTGTGTGTGTGGTTATAGAACCCAGTTATACATTCGGATGTAACTGTTTCGGCATAAGCCTTTTTCACTACATCTTCCTCACATTTTGCTAAATGTTGTGTACTGAAGGAGGCCAATGCCGAAACATTCACAGCTGAAAATATAACTTTAAGCTAATTTGTTTTGTGTTCCATTGCTATAATTTATAAGTGTCCTTATTAACGAATTTGTCACGACTAAACCGGGTAAAATGTTACTACCGTCCAACTCGCCATCCTCCCGGCATCATATATGTAATAGCCCTATGTTACACGTTATTCTATCGGCGCAGGAATGGGCATACGATTAAGCGTGATGTTTTTCTTTGTCTGCTGCGTTCATTGGTAGGTCAAGGCTTTATTTGCTGTATATTCTTCCTCCAATTTCGATGAGTGTCAACAATTCATAACTTCAGCAAGTATGAACCTTGCTGAAGGTTCATACCTGCTTTGTTCACTTAAGTACATTAACTTTAGCACCTGGGAAGATGAACCAATTATTGTGATATCAGCATATGATGCTCAGCTGTAAGTCGGATATCGCCAAAAAAGATTACTATTTATGCTTATGTTATGAAGCCCTACTTTGAGAACGATATTCCGCGCAACAACTCTAGGTGGGAACTAGGACTTGTTTTAATAAACAAATACATTTCTGAGAAGAAGGAAAAAACGTTAAAAATGGTGTTATTTTTGTGGATTAAAATTTAAATATCTGTTACGAAGAACAAAACCACTTTGCAACGACCTCAATAAAATGTCGGAGCATTAATGAGCAAGGTAGGCAACAAATCCCACAGGTACATAGGTAAGTTGCTGAGATATATAAACTACACCATCAACACCATTACCCGATATACACAATAATGTCCGCATTCAAGGTCATTTACAAAGTTTACACATACCAAATTGCATACCAAGAGATGCACAGCAACAAAGCAGGAAAGTTTGGAAGTCACATTTGGCATCTTTCTCGCGACAATCGCCCGCAGCTGCGCCATTTATACAAAACAAAACTGCCGATGTGAGAAAATACACCTGCCAGATCTTTGGAAAGAACGTTCTGCTTCGTGTAAGGATAATTGAAGTGAATAAATGAGTCACATTCAATTGTCAGGATGTAAAGGCTGTAGCATACCGACCTAAGCATGTATATGGCATAGATATCAATGCATAGCAAACAACAACGCAGCCAGGAGGCTAATGGGGCTGCAATCACACCCGGCGGTACGGCCCGGACGAGTTTTAGACTGGTTTCGGCGCAGAAAATGATCACCACTGAGGTGGATGGAAGAGTCCCGAAGTTTTCCTGTCCCGGCGGGATACGGGAGGGTACCTGAGAGCTGGATAGACACTGGACGTTGGAGGGACTCCTTGACGCTGCAGGACCCTTAAACCTGGCGGAACTCCTGGAGCATTGAGCACACAAATGTAGTTACCTCCGTCATAAAGCTATGTTCGGTCTTCTGACTGCGTGCATCCCAGATCTGTTTCATCAGGTCTTAGGTAGTTGAAGGCCAGATATGTATATTGGATAAGTAGTGCACGGGCAGCTCATTTTGATTTTTGATAATGCCTGTTGACCGTAAGTATGTGTGGAATATGGGCCGCACCTATGCACTGCATGTGCTGATATTCAATGCATAAACAAGATGGCTGTGCAAAACTTGGGTACCTGATTGGGTGTACTTTGTCTGATTAGAGCAACTGGATTATAATTGGTTAACCAAGAATAAAACGAACCTGCCAAAAAGATCAAAGAAAACCTGCACCCAACCGAACTTGAATGCATCTTTCTTGCCACATCGAATCTGGTAGCTCCTACCCGTATTTATCATATTTTCATCTTAATCTTCCTCTGTTGCACCACCTTTTTAAGGACAATTGTCCACTCAGACACCCCGGCATCTAATGAACTTTAGGACACTGCCTGGTGTCCAGTGCCACAGCCTCCTTCGGCAGCGACGCGCGATGTCACTTTATAAGAATATGAGAACGCTATATTTACTGCTCGTGTTAAAAGTCCCCAGACGACAATAAACGGTAGACCTGAGGAAAATAGCACGGACTGTTCGTTGGAACGAACCACAGTCGGACGCGTGATTTGGTCCGGTCGACCTTTTGATCCGAAACTGACAATCCGAAACGGCTGCTGATTGAGACCGATTGTTACAATCAAATGCCCAATACAATCCTCAAATGTGATGGAAATATTATCATGGTTATCTTGAAGATATGTTCCAGGCTCCAGCGGACAACAGAATGAGTAGAATATCGGAATACTGCTACCGATTTTGCATCGGGAGAATTGGAAGTAGGACTTGCGAAAATAATCATTGGAACATCTGACGCTAGCTGCATGAACAAATGCCAGATGCAGAAATGAAGCATTTGTCTTCATTCAGGTGTGCCTTACTACCAGAGATGCAAAACGTACAGATGCAAAACGTACAGATACAAAACGTACAGATGGATAACGCACAGATGTAAAACGTACAAACATAAACGTACAAATAAAAACGTACTGACGCACGTACATATGCAAAACGCACAGATGCAAAAGGTACCGATGCAACACGTGCATATGCAAAATATATAGATGCAAACTGCAGACATCCAAAACGTACAGCTACATAACGTATAGATGCAAAGCGCACAGATGCAAAATAATGCAACACAACAAATGAACACTCCAGACGCATTTGGTCCGACCACAAGCATTGGCACGCCAACAACCGACGCACAAATTATCTAGTCCGTCCAGTCACGCGGCTACGTAAAGAAGATCCACCCGCCATCCACACTTACGAATATAATACATGCCACCAGTGGCGCAGCCAGGTGTTCTTAAGGGAGCGTCCGTCGAAAAAAACACATCCCGCAGACAACGCTTTCGGCTCACGAAGCGCAACTAAAATTTATCGTTTGGCGTGGTTCAGTTCCCCAAATTTCTTGTTCATGTAGTGTTTCTTTGCTAAGAGGGGCGACCATCAGCTTTCCCTTGGCTGCACCTCTGTATGCCGCGCACGAAGATGCATAAGATCGATCAAATGCCAGTGGCCATCGTTGTGCCTACCACTGGTGCCGCCAAACCAGAGACCTACCACTGGTACTGCCGAGCGTGCGCAGGCATTATTGCGAAATCGATGGCATGCTGCTCCTCGTTGATATAGAAGGAAGTAAACTGTCATCGTTCTGCCCACCCTTGGTGCTTCTCCCAGGGAAGTGTGAAAATGCGTCAAGTTGCTTATGCAGACCTGACGACAGTAATTTAACGTAAGATATGGCAATGCAACTTTGGCAATTTATTTCTATGTAAGTCGGGTCCGGCAGATTCGACACGGCTCTCGGCCAGAAGACACTTGCGATGCCAGTATGTTGCTTTCGCTTATCGAAATGGAAAGTAAGCTTCCAAAAGATAATTAAAATGTGTTTCCATGTCTTTAGTGACTAGATATGATCAGCGCCATTAGGCGGACAAGTCTACCAGACAATCTTGACACATGCAATTCAGCCCGATGTCACTTACGTTATTTCCTTTCACGCCACAGAAGTCGTCGTCTCCCTCCTGTGCCACAAGGTTGACTAGCATCCTCGTCTCCGAGGATCCATCGCCGAACTTTGTGCATGCTTCCTTTCGGTTGTCTTTGCCGTGGATGACACCGAAGAATGGTTTCTGGGTGCGCACCAGAATCGTCATAGTGTTGGCGTCACAACTGGCTGTCACCTGCGGCTCGAAGTCTTGCGCATCCAGTAGCTGAGACGCTGCCAGCTAAAACAGACACGACAGTCCAGTAGTCAGGGGCGTCTATTTATGAGAAAAAAGCATATTGGGAGAGGGTGGCAGAACAATATATGGAGGAAATGGATGGGCTCAAAACAATTGGAGGGCACACGCAACAGGGTCATATGATATAAGTTGAAGTTATTTGAGGAAGCCAACAATGAAGCAGCACTTGCCCCCTCGAAAGTGCGCAAAACAACACTCAGGTCAGTAGTCCATGCAGTCCTCTGCATCCAGTGGCTGAGTTACTGCCAGTTGAAACAAACATGACAGTCCAGCTGATGGAAAGTTCCACAGCCCGTCGATCAAATTGCCACACAGGAAATTTGTGACGTGTTGGGGAAATCGGTAGGCAATAACTGACGTCACTGGTTCACTCGGCAGCCAACAGTTGTCCGGATATGAAAAATTAAACGAATGTTCAGAGATAAAATTAACCAGCGGAAAAGTGAAATCTTTGAGGTTCCAGGCTTAATTAATATTTGTGATTCCGTTGAACTCATCAATCAGATATAGACATGCCAGCCAACATTCATGTGCATGTGGAAATATAATGTATATATATATATATATATATATATATATATATATATATATATATGGATGTATGTATATATGTATTCATACATGATGTTATAAATAAACATATGTACTATATGTATCTTGATGTTCGCCCTACCGAACCATCAAACCCAGGAAGGGAAACAGATTTAATCATTGGATCTAATTTGAATAAAATTTGGCTTGGGCTCGTTCTGAATTGCTAACAATACGCAAGGTATGAGTTGAAGTCCGACCTCGGTCGCACTCTGTCCTATTCTGTATGTCGCTGACAATGTCGACACTTCCCTATTGTGCCATGGACGATCAACAGGATTACACATGACATCGATGCACGCACTGCATGCACTGTCCACAAATTCAGAAAGTACTAAGCCTAGGACAGTGTTTGCCCGCAAATACAAAGTATCTAGCCCGAGCAGCCAGTGTCAGTCCGATGGAGAGTGCTGCGTTGAACGATTGCATGTGACATGAACTGAGCGGGAAGGCTGTGAGATGACATGGCTTGACACCATAGGCGTAGGAACGTCTCAGCAAGTTGGCAGACCATGGTCAACAGCAGAGGAGCACACAGGAAATTCGCAAAGTCACATGGTTGAACACTTTTGGATAGATAACCCGATAATTCAATAGTGAGCACACGACTTTCATCGCTAAGAGGGATGGGGCACGCCCCATGGGTGTGCTCATGGTTAACAGCAACGTGTGATTCTGAAAAAATAACTATCATAACAGTATAAGTACTTTCAAATTCACACTTCTTGCTGAACTTGGAACTCTTTTCAAGACTGATGGATTATTTTGCAATAATAGGTTTATCTCCCTGATGCGAGTGAAACCATTAGTATTACTGTTCAAACAAAATGTATTCAACTTCAACTATGTGCGTGTGTGAGGGGAGGGGTGCATGGTCATTATTACCGACTCACTAATGGTTATGTGGCGTGCTCTAGTTTCCATGATATAGTGTCCTAGTTTCCATGACTAAACGTCTTTAAGATGTCACCCGTTGTAAATGTTCACCGTTGTTGATGAGAAGAAATAATAAGCAAGAACGAAGCTTACTTGCTGGCCCATGACAAAAGAAGTTTGATGATTGCTGCTGGAGAGGATGAGTAAATGAAAGACGGGCGATCGCTAGTTGAATATTCATTGATCCGGTTTGTGGCAGACCGAGATTGGCAGGCTAACAGACTGGGACAAATACAAAGGCAATAAATAAAAATGCATGGCATTCTGTTCGTCCTCAGGGCACAACATATACATGATTCGCCACCTCAAACAGTTATGTAGTACACATCGTGCACTTTATAATATCCGCCACTTAAAACAAAATGCTACAACTACATCACGTGGCACCCGGCTGAAACGGAATGAAACCGCTTATTTTGCAGATTAACAATTCAGTGCAAAATAGCCGACAGGTAGCATTCATAGCGTCCAAGGTTCATTTAGTATTAAAGTTAATAACGTCCGAAGCTCACAACGTCCAAAGATCACAACCTCCAAAATGCGAAATAAAGTCAAAAAGATCCTAAATGTTTCGGATGGGGTGCGTTCACAATATCGAAGGTTGATTTAGTATCAAAGTTCATAAAGTTCAAAAATATCTCCTCGGTAGTCCGCTAGAGGAGTCAGCGGAACCCTGGCGGCGAAACCGTGCGGCTGTCTCCGCTTGCTTTCACTAGGTGGCAAGAGTGTTCGATTATTGTCGAATGGCACCTCCCAAATATACTGCGAAATGTGGTCTGGTAGATTCTTCTGGTGTGCATTCTGAAATACTGTCCAATTCTTCCAGAGAATGAACACTTTTCCTCATAGGGTTGCCTTCGGTGGGAAAAGTGTGCTGAGCTGCTGCTGAACAGGGGCTGCGCTTGATAATACTGAGGGGTACTTCTTCCTCCGAAAAGAGCGCATTTGGCTGGAAAATCCGTTCCAAAGGGATGGGGAGGGTCATACCCGGTGAGAACTCTTACTCGGTCGGGAATATATCGGGACGTCGCTGTTTATCAGTTATAATCCTGGACCTGGATACCTGGACGGTCCCTGGACTAATACCTGGACGGCCCCTCAATGCAGAAACTCTGGACTTTGGCCGTGAGTGGTGCGGCTCACTGACGCACCGGGCCGGGCATCGTAACAAGCGGCGGGGCATCAGTTTGAATGCATACAATTCAGTTTAGTAAACACATAGCGAAATGGAATGGGCGATATTTTGCATTCGAATCCATGGATATATTCTCGAGGTATAGAAGTTAGGAAATCCATTTACTTTACGTTCTCTTGCTTTTCTCAAGTTATTCACAATAGATAACCCCACGGTTTGGGATAAAATACAAACAAGGTGTCATATGCGGTGCTAGAAACATAAAAATACAGGATCTAACGCCAAAATAAAGAAAGCAAAACTGAACTGATTTTGGCCGAATATGGTGAATGCACGACTAAAAACTGTTTGAGATGGTTCTTGTTCCTTTTGGTAGAGCATTATTGCCACGGTCGGATCCAGGCTACAGGGTGGAACGTATATGGTGCAAAATATGCCTTTTATCTGATAGTATTTGCAAGAAACAACCGTCCATCTATGTCGATCCCTCGTCGCTATGTTTAATTTCGCCAGTCAGCGGGGGGGGGGGGGAGGAGATGCTGATTACATGCAATGCATCCATGAAACAATGGCTTGACGGTTATTTGAGATACATTTATACTCATTTTAAGAGCATGACATTCATAATTGGCTTCGTCTGGAACCGCGCCTGCCCTGTTCGCGAAGTGCAAAAGATATCCCGAGGTGTCTTTAAAAAAAACCTGCTGTCCCACTCAACGACAAATCAACAAGTGAAAGGGCAAAAATAACACCAATATTATATATTTTGATGAAAATAATTGTGATGGGTTATCTGATGTGTCGAATTCAGTTGTGCCATTCTTGTACAGATAAACGGTCAAGGAGTTTATCCTGGTGCATTTGCCATATGTCACCTAACAAGGGTGTCTTTTAAGGTGTTCAACTCAATAAAGAACAACCCGAATTGTGCAAAAGTACGTAGCGGTTAACTCACAATTACCCATTGCACCTTTAGCTATTTCAGAATTTTCCTTTTCGGGCTATTTAAAACGTGGCACCCTTACCTAAGGTCACGAGACTTACTTTAACTTTCGGAACAGCCACAATGCGATTTTAAAAAAGCGCAGAGCTGAAGTTTGACATTTTATCTTTCGAAGCAAGTACATTTTTTTAAATTAGGATATTGCCTAAAACTCTACATATACGCTATAAGTTAGATATGCATGGTTGTTTTTGTGCTAGTGGCCGGTTATAATACGTGCTTTAGCGTGCTGTCAAAACCACAAAGCAGTTATCCAGCTGAAGATCCACTCGGGTTAGTTGCCATTCTCGTCCTGTGCCTTCTCAGGCCACATGACAGGCAGCACACGTCACTGGTCACTTTACTCTTCAAATCACTCATCATGTGACCCTGTCAGGTCGCGTCACGTGCGTCTAATCCTCTCGGAGGATTCTGAAATTCGTTATCGTAGGCGATCATGCGCTTGCAGTTGGTATACTAGGTTGTGGACTTCATTGTTGCATCTATGCTACCATAATAAATGATGGAAATATGTTTTTTTCCTGTGTTGGATGCCAGCACCAAGAATACCCAGGCAGCTCACTGAAACAATTGTACATTTGTGTGCTGTGCCCAACTGTAAGCATATATTGAAATTTGGAAACTTTTACGTTCCATCCCATACTACCATCACACAATGGACGTATCTGGCAGTAATTTGTCTGCTTCAATTTGTAATTTGTCTGTGGTGACGGCTGTGGTGGTGTGTGGTGATGTCTGAGGTGGTGTGTGGTGACGGCTGAGGTGGTGTGTGGTGACGGCTGAGGTGGTGTGTGGTGATGTCTGAGGTGGTGTGTGGTGACGGCTGAGGTGGTGTGTGATGACGGCTGAGGTGGTGTGTGGTGACGGCTGAGGTGGTGTGTGGTGACGGCTGAGGCGGTGTGTGGTAACGGCTGGGGTGGTGTGTGGTGACGGCTGAGGTGGTGTTTGGTGATGTCTGAGGTGGTGTGTGGTGACGGCTGAGGTGGTGTGCGATGACAGCTGAGGTGGTGTGTGTTGACGGTTGGGGTGGTGTGTGGTGACGGCTGAGGTGGTGTGTGATGACGGCTGAGGTGGTCTGTGGTGACAGCTGAGGTGGTGTGTGTTGACGGTTGGGGTGGTGTGTGATGACGGCTGGGGTGGTGTGTGGTGACGGCTGAGGTGGTGTGTGTTGACGGTTGGGGTGGTGTGTGGTGACGGCTGAGGTGGTGTGTGATGACGGCTGAAGTGGTGTGTGATGACGGCTGAGGTGGTGTGTGGTGGCAGCTGAGGTGGTGTGTGGTGACGGCTGAGGTGGTGTGTGGTGACGGCTGGGGTGGTGTGTGGTGACGGCTGGGGTGGTGTGTGGTGACGGCTGAGGTGGTGTGTGGTGACGGGTGAGGTGGTGTGTAATGACGGCTGTGGTGGTGTGTAATGACGTCTAAGGTGGTGTGAACAGACGGCTAGGCGCAGCGTAGTGTAGCAGTGTGCGGTGGAGTGGGAACGGCTGAAGTGGCTGATGATAACGCAGCTGTGTGGTGGTATGCTAATGCCACCGCTCCCAGGCCGCCGCCACACCGTTCGTTATACACGGCCCCGTAGGTTACACGCCGAAGTGGATATGTTACGCTGACGTGGTGGCGCGACATACGACCTATGGACGACGTGACACATATTAAAACAATATCATTGTGCGAGTAGTAGTGTAAACAGTGCAGATAAGCATGTAAGTGATGTTTTCATCCTCTTAAAGCAAATAGATATGCAACATTTTCCAATGCTTTCGAAGTTCCCCATAGGCGAACGACTTCTTGGAACATGAAAATGTAATGTGGCAATGCATGCAATAAAATATGACAATGCGTGCAAGATGCCCTTAATGTATGGGGGGGTCAAACTAAAACGCAAGTCAAGTAAATCGGTACTTGCTCACAGCCGCTTTACTTTGACGCATTGGGCCAGCAAAGTGGAAATTCGCGGTCGATACGAGGTACACCTTAGTACATATCTTGGCTATATGCATGCATGATATACCTGTGTTAATATTAACTGAAGAAACGCGATATATGTAATGATATGTGCGCACGATTCACCGCGATACCACAGCGGTACCATCGCGGTACCACTGTGGTACCATCGCGGAACCACTGGGGTACCACTGGGGTACCACTGGGGTACCACTGGGGTACCACTGGGGTACCACTGGGGTACCACTGGGGTACCACTGGGGTACCACTGGGGTACCACTGGGGTACCACTGGGGGTACCACTGGGGTACCACTGGGGTACCACTGGGGTACCACTGGGGTACCACTGGGGTACCACTGGGGTACCACTGGGGTACCACTGGGGTACCACTGGGGTACCACTGGGGTACCACTGGGGTACCACTGGGGTACCACTGGGGTACCACTGGGGTACCACTCAAACCACTGGGGTACCACTGGGGTACCACTGGGGTACCACTGGGGTACCACTGGGGTACCACTGGGGTACCACTGGGGTACCACTGGGGTACCACTGGGGTACCACTGGGGTACCACTGGGGTACCACTGGGGTACCACTGGGGTACCACTGGGGTACCACTGGGGTACCACTGGGGTACCACTGGGGTACCACTGGGGTACCACTGGGGTTACCACTGGGGTACCACTGGGGTACCACTGGGGTACCACTGGGGTACCACTGGGGTACCACTGGGGTACCACTGGGGTACCACTGGGGTACCACTGGGGTACCACTGGGGTACCACTGGGGTACCACTGGGGTACCACTGGGGTACCACTGGGGTACCACTGGGGTACCACTGGGGTACCACTGGGGTACCACTGGGGTACCACTGGGGTACCACTGGGGTACCACTGGGGTACCACTGGGGTACCACTGGGGTACCACTGGGGTACCACTGGGGTACCACTGGGGTACCACTGGGGTACCACTGGGGTACCACTGGGGTACCACTGGGGTACCACTGGGGTACCACTGGGGTACCACTGGGGTACCACTGGGGTACCACTGGGGTACCACTGGGGTACCACTGGGGGTACCACTGGGGTACCACTGGGGTACCACTGGGGTACCACTGGGGTACCACTGGGGTACCACTGGGGTACCACTGGGGGCACCACTGGGGTACCACTGGGGTACCACTGGGGTACCACTGGGGTACCACTGGGGTACCACTGGGGTACCACTGGGGTACCACTGGGGTACCACTGGGGTACCACTGGGGTACCACTGGGGTACCACTGGGGTACCACTGGGGACCACTGGGGTACCACTGGGGTACCACTGGGGTACCACTGGGGTACCACTGGGGTACCACTGGGGTACCACTGGGGTACCACTGGGGTACCACTGGGGTACCACTGGGGGTACCACTGGGGTACCACTGGGGTACCACTGGGGTACCACTGGGGTACCACTGGGGTACCACTGGGACCACTGGGGGTACCACTGGGGTACCACTGGGGTACCACTGGGGTACCACTGGGGTACCACTGGGGTACCACTGGGGTACCACTGGGGGTACCACTGGGGGTACCACTGGGGTACCACTGGGGTACCACTGGGGTACCACTGGGGTACCACTGGGGTACCACTGGGGTACCACTGGGGTACCACTGGGGTACCACTGGGGTACCACTGGGGTACCACTGGGGTACCACTGGGGTACCACTGGGGTACCACTGGGGTACCACTGGGGTACCACTGGGGTACCACTGGGGTACCACTGGGGTACCACTGGGGTACCACTGGGGTACCACTGGGGTACCACTGGGGTACCACTGGGGTACCACTGGGGTACCACTGGGGTACCACTGGGGTACCACTGGGGTACCACTGGGGTACCACTGGGGTACCACTGGGGTACCACTGGGGTACCACTGGGGTACCACTGGGGTACCACTGGGGTACCACTGGGGTACCACTGGGGTACCACTGGGGTACCACTGGGGTACCACTGGGGTACCACTGGGGTACCACTGGGGTACCACTGGGGGTACCACTGGGGTACCACTGGGGTACCACTGGGGTACCACTGGGGTACCACTGGGGTACCACTGGGGTACCACTGGGGGTACCACTGGGGTACCACTGGGGTACCACTGGGGTACCACTGGGTACCACTGGGGTACCACTGGGGTACCACTGGGGTACCACTGGGGTACCACTGGGGTACCACTGGGGTACCACTGGGACCACTGGGGTACCACTGGGGTACCACTGGGGTACCACTGGGGTACCACTGGGTACCACTGGGGCACCACTGGGGTACCACTGGGTACCACTGGGGTACCACTGGGGTACCACTGGGTACCACTGGGGTACCACTGGGGTACCACTGGGGTACCACTGGGGTACCACTGGGGTACCACTGGGGTACCACTGGGGTACCACTGGGGTACCACTGGGGTACCACTGGGGTACCACTGGGGTACCACTGGGGTACCACTGGGGTACCACTGGGGTACCACTGGGGTACCACTGGGGTACCACTGGGGTACCACTGGGGTACCACTGGGGTACCACTGGGGTACCACTGAGTACCACTGGGGTACCACTGGGGTACCACTGGGGTACCACTGGGGTACCACTGGGGTACCACTGGGTACACTGGGTACCACTGGGGTACCACTGGGGTACCACTGGGTACCACTGGGGTACCACTGGGGTACCACTGGGGTACCACTGGGTACCACTGGGGTACCACTGGGGTACCACTGGGGTACCACTGGGGTACCACTGGGGTACCACTAGGGTACCACTGGGGTACCACTGGGGTACCACTGGGGTACCACTGGGGTACCACTGGGGTACCACTGGGGTACCACTGGGGTACCACTGGGGTACCACTGGGGTACCACTGGGGTACCACTGGGGTACCACTGGGGTACCACTGGGGTACCACTGGGGTACCACTGGGGTACCACTGGGGTACCACTGGGGTACCACTGGGGCACCACTGGGGCACCACTGGGGCACCACTGGGGCACCACTGGGGCACCACTGGGGCACCACTGGGGCACCACTGGGGCACCACTGGGGCACCACTGGGGCACCACTGGGGCACCACTGGGGCACCACTGGGGCACCACTGGGGCACCACTGGGGCACCACTGGGGTACCACTGGGGTACCACTGGGGTACCACTGCGGTACCACTGGAGTACCACTGCGGTACCACTGGGGTACCACTGGGGTACCACTGGGGTACCACTGCGGTACCCGAGCAGGGCGCAGTGTGCAGTGGCGCCGCGAGCGCATGCAACGCGGCATGGCACGGATGCGAGATGATGAGGGTCATCTTAGCCACAGACGCTGGAAGTGACCAACCCCTTAAATAGTGCAACACCTCGCCACCATCAGTGGCAGCACCTATACCTCAGCCTCCGGGATCGCCGTTGGCTTTGCCAAGCAGATCAGGTAGCAATGCAGCTCAGCGCCTTGCTATCTGTTTCTGTACCGCACCAAGCACAAACACGCGGAAGTGTGTGTGGGTGAATTTTGCCAGCCTGCCACCGTGTGGTGATGTCGGGTAGTTGAACAGGCGGAATGTGTTGTGTGTTGGTTGTATTTTAGGCGCTTTCTTCTGAGCTTCAGCGCATGCGCATCGATTTCAATACAGCATATGAGTGCGTTCGTGGCACCCATACTCCACGAGTGTGCTCGTTGATAGACATTTGTGAGCGCCTGATTAGAGTACTACATTTGGTGGCATCATTACGGCAGGTCCAGAGTAACACGGCTGGCAGCAGGCACGGAGTGCCACGGCTGGCAGCAGCCCTACCGCATGCCCGGAGTACCACGGCTGGCGGCAGGCCCGGAGTACCACGGTTGGCAGCAGGCCCGGAGTACCACGGCTGGCAGCAGCCCTACCGCATGCCCGGAGTATCACGGTTGGCAGCAGCCCTACCGCATGCCCGGAGTATCACGGTTGGCAGCAGCCCTACCGCATGCCCGGAGTACCACGGCTGGCGGCAGCCTACCGCATGCCCGGAGTACCACGGCTGGCGGCAGGCCCGAGTACCACGGTTGGCAGCAGCCTGGATTATCACGGTTGGCAGCAGGCCCGGAGTACCACGGCTGGCAGCAGCCCTACCGCATGCCCGGAGTACCACGGCTGGCGGCAGGCCCGGAGTACCACGGCTGGCAGCAGCCCTACCGCATGCCCGAAGTACCACGGCTGGCAGCAGCCCTACCGCATGCCCGGAGTACCACGGCTGGCAGCAGCCCTACCGCATGCCCGGAGTACCACGGCTGGCGGCAGACTCGGAGTATCACGGTTGGCAGCAGGCCCGGCGTACCACGGTTGGCGGCAGGCCCGGAGTATCACGGTTGGGGAAGGCTCGGAGTATCACGGTTGTGAGCAGGCCCGAAGTATCACGGTTGGGGGCAGGCCAGGAGTATCACGGTTGGCAGCAGCCCGACGGCAGGCCCGGAGTATCACGGTTGGGGGCAGGCTCGTAGTACCACGGTTGGGGGCAGGCCCAGGAGTATCACGGTTGGGGGCAGGCCCGGAGTATCACGGTTGGGGGCAGGCTCGGAGTATCACGGTTGGGGGCAGGCCCGGAGTACCACGGTTGGCAGCAGGCCCGAAGTATCACGGTTGGGGGCAGGCCCGGAGTATCACGGTTGGCAGCAGGCCCGGAGTATCACGGTTGGGGCGGCCGAGTATCACGGTTGGGGGCAGGCTCGAGTACCAGGGTGGCAGCAGGCCCGGAGTATCACGGTTGGGGCAGGCCCGGAGTATCACGGTTGGCACAGCCCGACGGCAGGCCCGGAGTGTCACGGTTGGCAGCAGCCCGACGGCAGGCTCGTAGTACCACGGTTGGCAGCAGGCCCGAAGTATCACGGTTGGGGCAGGCTCGAGTATCACGGTTGGGGGCAGGCCGGAGTACCAGGGTTGGCAGCAGGCCCGGAGTATCACGGTTGGGGGCAGGCCCGGAGTATCACGGTTGGCAGCAGCCCGACGGCAGGCCCGGAGTGTCACGGTTGGCAGCAGCCCGACGGCAGGCTCGTAGTACCACGGTTGGGGGCAGGCCCGGAGTATCACGGTTGGGGGCAGGCTCGAGTATCACGGTTGGGGGCAGGCTCGGAGTACCAGGGTTGGCAGCAGGCCCGAGTATCACGGTTGGGGGCAGGCCCGGAGTATCACGGTTGGCAGCAGCCCGACGGCAGGCCCGGAGTGTCACGGTTGGCAGCAGCCCGACGGCAGGCCAGGCAGCTGGAGCGGAATGCCACTCTGCTGAGCAGCTGGCGCATGACGCTTCCAGCGGATGTCAATGTGAGGCCGGCGTCACGCCCAGGGTGGCGTTACGCACCCTTAGTCACATCTGTTCAACCTGTTCGGCGACTCCTCACCTCGATGGCCGCCGGTGGTAGACACGGGACCCTGGGCAGTGACCGACGACTCCACACCCCGATGGCCGCCGATGGTAGACACGAGACCCTGGGCAGTGACCGATGACTCCACACCGCGATGGCCGCCGGTGGTAGACACGGGACCCTGGGCAGTGACCGACGACTCCACACCCCGATGGCCGCCGATGGTAGACACGAGACCCTGGCCAGTAGCCGACGGTTTCTCACCCCGGTAGCGCAGGCCGCGCCACCGCGTGACCCCAGTGCCGCGCTTCCGTTATGCCTGCGTCAGTGTGTATCGGCGGCTGACCCAGTTCCGATTTTCAGTGCTACCATGAAGGCGACGGTAAAAACCGACCGCTGGCGGCCATGACTTCAGTAGCACCGGCAGCGGCTTCAGGGGCGCTGTAGCGGGATTGTGCCACGAGGCGGTCTGGCTGCCTCGGAACCATGATGTCACGAGGCGGTCTGGTTGTCTCGGGACTGTGCTGTCACGAGGTGGTCAGGCCGTCTCTGGACCATGATGTCACGAGGTGGTCAGGCCGTCTCTGGACCATGATGTCACGAGGTGGTCAGGCCGTCTCTGGACCATGATGTCACGAGGTGGTCAGGCCGTCTCTGGACCATGATGTCACGAGGTGGTCAGGCCGTCTCTGGACCATGATGTCACGAGGTGGTCAGACCGTTTCTGGACCATGATGTCACGAGGTGGTCAGACCGTCTCTGGACCATGATGTCACGAGGTGGTCAGACCGTTTCTGGACCATGATGTCACGAGGTGGTCAGACCGTCTCTGGACCATGATGTCACGAGGCGGTCTGGTTGTCCCGGGACTGTGCTGTCACGAGGTGGTCAGACCGTCTCTGGACCATGATGTCACGAGGTGGTCAGACCGTCTCTGGACCATGAGGCCACTAGACTATCTGACCGACACGGAACCATGATGTTACGAGGTGGTCTGGCCGTCTGGGGACCATGATGCCGCAAGGCGGTCTGACAGTCCGAGACCATTATGCTGGGGGCAATTAGACTGTCTAGGGATCATGATGTCCGGAAGCAATCCGACTGTCTCGGGATCATGGTGTCCGGGGGTAATCCGACTGTCTCGGGATCGTGGTATTCGGGAGTAGTCAGACTGTTTGGGGATCATGGTGTCCGGGGTAGTCCGACTGTCTCGGTATCATGGTATTCGGGAATAGTCAGACTGTCTCGGGATCATGGTGTCCGGGAGTAGTCAGACTGTCTCGGGATCATGGTGTCCGGGAGTAGTCAGACTGTCTTGGGATCACCACCTGTCGCTACCCTTCGCTCGCGACCAATCGGCGTGAGAGATTGACGACACTACATGGCCCAATGATCGATGGGCTACAAAGCCAATATGCACCGATACGAAACGCCAACGATTGAATTGCACGAAGCGAACGAAACATTGAACGAATGCATAGGGTCAACACATTCGTTAGCGCTTCGTATCGGCGGATATTGGCTTTGCGACCCATCGACCATTGGGTCATATACCGTCGCCAATCTCTCACGCCGATTGGTCACGAGCGAAGGGTAGCGACATGTAGGATTCGAATCCACAACCTTTTGGTTGGGATACATTTATAATACCTCTGTCCACTTACCCCCATGACGATTCTTACCACAGCATAGTGCCACTCAAGGTAGTTTTACTGTTTAAACGAACAATATTCTTTTGACATGAATAGGCCAAAACTTGGCACCCTGGTATGCATCCGCTCTTCCTTTCTAAGAACAGTTGAATGTTTCTGCACATATATATCTATAATCACGGACTATGTATAGATCGCATACAAAGTTAGTCGCATCCGCAGACCATAAATTGCCATATTATTCTGCTATAGTATATATCCATAAACAAAGTGCCCACACAGCCCTGCTCAAGTCGGCCAATGCCTACGAGTGGCGATGCTGTATTGGTCACTGCGCACATGATCCCAGGCTGCCCTACATCGCCCACACTACCACCACTCTATCAAAGCCGATATCCATGTATCTGTAAGGCCGGGACCACAGCTCACATGCAGGCTATTTACAATATGGGACCTGCGATATCTCTGCTGGGAGATAATATCACCCTAATAGGTGTCGTGAACAAATAAAATTGAAAGCCTTGAAGAAGTAGTCATCATGGAAAATGGAACGACCCAGCCACAAATTGGCAGATGAATACGACGGGTACCCTAGCCCTGTGTGATTGATGTTTCCTTGTCCCAAGGATATAACTGAGATTTATAGTGTGTATGTGATAAGTCGTGTTTGCAGCCTACAATGTATGCACCGTTATTATGTATGTATATATATATATATATATATATATATATATATATATATATATATATATATATATATATATATATATATATATATATATATATATATATATATGTGAATGGCATGAATGCAGCCTAATATGTATACACCGTGACTATGCATGTGTATGTGCATACGACTTATAGGGACAAAGCCTACTATTTATACACCGGGACTATGTATGTGTATATGACTGATGAGTGAATGAGTGTATAGTGACCATATATATATATACATATATATATATATATATATATATATATATATATATATATATATATATATATATATATGAGTGTATTTCCTCCTTGCTTGGAACCTAATTGACCGCATGTCTGATGATATTCTGTTGCAGCGAAACGTACCAAGAATATGATAATATATAGGTAGGTAAAGAGGTCCATTAACCTTCTGCGCAACAACAAACTGTAATTGAGATGAGGAATACAGAGGTCCAGCCTCAGAGCTAGAATGCTCTTGAAACCACGAGAGCCATTGATAACTAGAAAGGATCCCTAGCAGCATGAGAAGGCCCTTGAGGGCGAGTAGAGTTCCCTGAGAGTTAAGATGAGTCCCTAGGTCAATGTTGGTGATGAATTCTGAGGGCCAAAGCCAGAGCTAGAAAACCCTTGAAACTAGAAAGACTCAAAGGACAGGGAAGGACCCTAACGGCTGGAGAGGACACCTGATGATTGTAAATGGTCGCTGAGCGCTATAGGGGACTGAACTGGGATGCCCAAGAGGCTTGAAAGAGGTCCCTATACGTCGAGCAGAGCCCCGAGATCCCTAAGGGCTAGCGATCGTCACGAGCAATACTGAGACCAAATTCCAGAGCTAGAATGTCATTGCCAGCCCGAAAAACTTGAGTAGCATGGAGGTCCCATGAAAGCTAGAGCGGGTCGTACTGTGATGCCTCTGAGAATTTGGAGGAACATTGGGGATGAACAAAGCCACATAAGAGCTAAGGAGAGTTCCGAGAGCCGGCGACGTTTGCAATTGTGAGGCCTGTCTCAGAGCTGGTTTGTCACAAAGGAAGAGGTGGAGAAAGTCACTGCGAGCCTCGCAAGTCACTTTACGAAAGCTCTCGTCAAGGGAACACAACAATTTCACAAGTTCTCGCCTGCTGATGTTACGACTGTTTTGTTACATTTATTGTCGAATGGCGAGGGACGTGCCGTGAAAGTGTCACTATAGGTAGCAAAGAAGAGCTAGACACGAGACAGAAGCAATTGGTACACATATGAAACAGGGTTTGTTACCGCAACCACATGCAGATTTGTGCGTTGGTCTGTCTTTGTGCATATAACAAAAACTTTGGATCGTTCACATGCCATCAAATATGCAAATGGTACTTCGATGAACTTGGGGTAGATCGGATGTGACGTGGTGTACCTCCTTTTGTACTAGTTGGATACATGTTTGTTCAAAACATGCAATGGTTATGCAACCATGATGTATACATTGCCCTCATGAATCCCTACGGATCGTGTTTTCTGTAAGAATGCAAGGATTAACAGATGTCAGGAAGTTTTCCCAGATAACTAAATTGAGACGCATTTACTCAGCGAAATAAGTCAATATAACAAAACTCAGGCTACTGGTGCCGACCACAGTTCAGCTGAGGCCAATAGCCACTTCTGGCATAAGGAGGCGCTTTTTAGCTAATGTAGATAACTGGATATTGGAGGTAAATAAGTGCAGTGCAAGACACAAATTCACTCAATGCCAGAGAACAGGTTGCTGCGTTGTCGTTATCATACCGCATCTAGATTTTGGACGTAGAGAGGGCTGAGTTAGTAACTCAATCTTCGAAAGACTTCAAATATGGTAAAGTTTGCACTCTAGAAATAAATATTTATAGAAAAAACACAAATTTTGTATTGC
The DNA here is from genome assembly GCA_034440575.1 of Imbricaverruca yamaguchii. NCBI lineage: Eukaryota > Metazoa > Arthropoda > Thecostraca > Neoverrucidae > Imbricaverruca > Imbricaverruca yamaguchii. The sequence goes on along the minus strand of JAOTOL010001503.1, from coordinate 1,265,958 downwards.
TCAACCGTTCAAAGGTTGAGCAATATAACCTTTGAAGGAAAGCCAGCATGTCTTACACCAGACTTGATGAAAGCAATTAAGGCTAAGAAAGCTGCATTTAGAGTGTTTAAAGAAGCTTCAAATATCGTAAATCTAAAGGCGTATCGAAAAGCTAGAGACACTGTGAAGCAAAAACACCAGAGCAGCAAAGCGAACAAAAAAAGCTGGATTTAGCTAGGAACTGTAATGGGGACAGTAAAAAGTTCTTTAGTTTCTACAAGCTGAGCAAAGTTTCTAGCATAATTGGTCCGTTGGAAGTAAATGGGACTACAATGGGTGAGGATAGTGAGATGGTTGAGGAGCTGAGCAAGCAGTTTAAATCAGTGTTTACATTGGAAGATATGACCAATCTGCCGACCGTACACCATAGTTCGGTGACATGTGATCTGATAAATGATGTTGATTTTATTGATAGTGATGTTGTTTTAAATCATATCAGGAAAATAAAGCCAAACAAGGCAGCAGGACCTGATGGTATTTATGCTATGGTGTTGCGGGAAACTGAAAAGGAACTGGCATTTCCACTTAGTATAATATGTTGTAGATCAGTTTCACGAAATGCAATTCCAGCAGATTGGAAAAGGGCAAATGTAGTTCCTATTTTCAAGAAAGGAGAAAGAGGGAAAGTTGAAAACTATAGGCCAGTAAGTCTCACATCCCTAGTCTGCAAGGTATTCGAATAAATTATAAAGCATAGAATAGTTAGTTATCTGGAAGGAAACAGATTGATTCAAGATACTCAACATGGGTTTACAAAAGGGCGGTCGTGTCTCACAAATCTCTTGGACTTTTCGAACTTCGCCACAGAACAATTTGATCACGGAAATCAGGTTGATGTAGCATATCTTGACTTTAGTAAGGCCTTTGACAAGGTACCCCATAAACGGTTAATGATACAGCTTCAGGCCCATGGTATTGCAGGTAGCATCTTACAATGGATAGAGTTGTGACTTTCAGGTAGACAGCAAAGAGTGATGCTAAATGGTACAAAGTCATCATGACAAAATGTTCTTAGTGGAGTCCCCCAGTGGTCAGTACTGGGGCCACTACTGTTTATTATATTTGTAAATAACATCGAAAGTGGCCTAAGCAGTAAAGTTTTGAAATTTGCGGATGATTTGAAGGTCTTTATGGCAATAACAGGTCAAAACGAGCATATCTCGCTGCAAGAAGATTTAGACGAACTTGTGAAGTGGTCCGAAGAATGGCAAGTAAAATTTAATATTGATAAGTGCAAAATAATGCATGTAGGTAAGCAGCATATGAAGGCTTCATACTTGATGGGTGGCCAAGTGCTATCAGTGACTCAACAGAAGGATTTAGGTGTTATTCTAAGCACAAAATTGGGGGCATCAGAACAGACCAAGGAAGCCAGGAAGAAGGCACTGAGAATGCTTGGGGCAATAAATAGAAATGTATCATACAGAAGTGAGGAAGTCATCAGGAAGCTTTACTGTGCATATGTCAGGCCACATTTGGAATACTGCATCCAAGCTTGGTCTCCTAGCTATGAAAAAGATTGTTGGCTTTTAGAGAGAGTACAAAAGAGGGCTACAAAAATGGTTAATGGTATAATCAACCTGGCATATGAGGAAAGATTGAAGAAAATGAATATGTTTTCACTTAAATATAGAAGGCTGAGAGGAGATCTCATCGAGGTCTTTAAATCTGTCTATGGTCTGGAGAGGGGATATCTTTGGGAAATGTTTGAATTTAACAGAAATGATGCAATTAGAGCTCATCAATTCAAAATTAAAGTTCACCACAGCAGAACAAGGTTGAGACAGACTTTTTCACCAACAGGGTAGTAGAACACTGGAACCAGCTGCCAGAAACCATTGTCATTAGCAGCACATTGAACATCTTTAAAAACAGCATAGACAATCATTATAAGAATAGAGGGCTTGCTTTTCAGTATTACAGGGAGGGCTGATTGACAGATTCGGTGGGCAACTGGTTGAGTGTACAGAGTGCAACCAAGAAGGGCCCTTATGGCTCATAATTGCACTAAGGTGTTGTGTCTTTATGTCTTTATGCTGTATATGAAGCCAAAACATAGTCCTTCCATTCTGTCAATTAAATAAGTGTCACCGGTATCGAAGTTACCGGAGGTCATGTGAACTGAGGGTATAGGGTAACTATATCCATCACATATTACAAATATGTTCAGAATTTGAATCCATGAATCTTTGCGAGTTCACAAATGTTTAGGTATGTATATTTTGACCGATAATTCACTTAGTTGTCGGCCACCGAACATAACCTTGCAGGGTGACCTTCCAGAAACTCCCGAGGTCATAACTCCTGAACCATTGATCTGATTGGAGTAAAATTTGTACAGGTGGATTCAGGGCATAAGATAACTCTGCACATCAATTTTGCTAAAAATCTGAAACATGAGGCTGCCGGGCCCTAGTCGATCTGTCGTGGAATTCCTCAGATCTGAATATTTTCGAAGCACAGCATACCGTGAATTGATGTGTGGAAGGAAAGGAAGTGAGCCAACGGATGAAACCGTGATGTACCTTGACAACATTTTCCCTTGCGAAGCACGTATGCTACGCGATATTATCCTCCTCGTCAGTTGTAGCCAGACAAATGCTGTACAATTGTAAAAAGCTACGTGCCGTGGAATGACAAAGTTTTGGGCACAGGAACTGCATATTCCAGAATAGACGACTGAAAATTCGTTTTGCTGTGTTTTTTTTTATGTCGCAACCGGCCGCCAGTCATTCAGCGTGGCGGCCGACACTGGGAGACGACTCTCATTCGGAGGAATCGTCCGTCCTTCGCCCACCGATGAAGCCATTCGCGCCGAGGAGACATCGGGCAGAGAGCTGATCGGACCGAAGCCAGTTGTGCTGACACCCCGGTGGCGCAATCAGCCGATGCGTCTGTTCAGATTGTGAGAAGGCCTTCACTTGAGTCTGACCACAGCCAAACCTTTCTTCGGCAGGCCAGAAGGTGGCAGTAGCTAGGGAGTGTTGGGCTCGTTGAACACCACTTCTTTAGTCGTTAGGGTCGTCTGACGTCCGTCTAAAGCGGCAATGACACTAGGAATTCCAGTGTTGCGCTGTGCACAACGAGACCTAACAGAGCATAACAGAGCGCAACAGAGCGTAAGAGAACGCAACAGAACGCAACAGAACGCATCTGTCTGTAGCTGTCTGCACAGTGCACGGTCTCTGCATTGTGGCACACAGTGCACGCAGAATCGGTGCAAGAATACACTAGTAGCCCGATGTATATAAATGACAGAATATCGTCACAATTGTTTGTTGTTGATCGATTATCTACGTCTGTTGAAAGCAAGACCCCCACAACTGCAAACCGAGCGGTCTTGATCACAGAGAGACGGCTTGAGACAGGCACCTGTCATTTCCGTCATGCATGTGTACTTCAATTTATTTTTACCATCATCATTCATAGACACAGTCAGAGGTTTGTCGCTGGCTCTGATACCGAATGAAGCTTAACTTCTATCTTTTGCTCCGTTTGAGAGGTTAGTTCAATGTTCTCACCCATTCCAGTTTGAAAAACCACTAAGGATTTAACAATCGGTGCCAATTTACTCCTAAAATTATCAATAAATTATGGTACATCAAGTTCAATAACTTACGCAAGCCGCCAAACACCAGCCACAATCATATTCTGGCAGAACATGCTGGACTTGTTCCAGCTTCATCTGCACAGAGACGGCGGACGTCTGCACAGAGACGGCGGACGTCTGCACAGAGACGGACGGACGTCTGCACAGAGACGGCGGACGTCTGCACAGAGACGGCGGACGTCTGCACAGCGACGGACTGGTCCCAACAAACAGCGCAGTCAGCTGAATTGCCAATATGTTCCCGTGTTAAGCTTGTATGTCGGTCTCGCTACGGCACGTTGATTCTGTCTAGTTTTGTAACTGATTAAAACGGAAGGAAAGGGTCGGTAATCGCGGAGACTCAGTCCAGTCAGTCCGCCCAGTCGCTTTCAGACTCCGTCCAGTCACATCCAAACTCCATGAAGACGGTCCCACTACGACTTTCGACTGACCTCACGTACGTACCCTACGAGCGAACCATTGGCACCTGACGATGGAGGTTTCTTAGCTTCATGTCTTTAAAGGCAGATCCATCGTGTGGAGAGTTACGTAGTATTGATTTACCAATTGCGATACATGCATGAACCAATTGTTTTGCGACTTTCCATTAACTTTAATCATTATCGCGATATAACTACAGGTAACTATTTCCGTTAGGAAAAATATGGATGACCCACATAAAGATATGCTTTCAATTCACAAATATTGCTTACTTTGAACACTGAACGTGAAGAGGATTTTTGGACTCTGTATACCATGCAATGGTAGCTTTTCATTAGTCGGGTCGAACTATGTGCAACGTAAAGTAAAATAAATGAATCATTTTCCCAAGATAAAGCACAAGCGAGCATGATCGTCCACATTGTTCCCGGAGTCTCTAATTGAGCGGACAACCGAATGGCATGATCTGATGTGTTAGCTGGTCAATGTTCATGTCTGGCTGTCAGAGACAGTCCAGCGATTATGTTTTTTTTGGGTTGGTTGGTTGCTATTGGCAATCTCCGTGGTAATGTTAGCAGTAATGAATGCCAGTAATGAAAGCAAAGCAGAGAAGTCAAAGCGTTAATAATTAAGAAGATCCATATACACGCATACTGTACATGTATATGTAAACGCCACCATGAGCTACGAAACATCAACTGCGATATGTGAACAAGACAATAAGGACTGCTAATCATCTCTCGATGTGCTTGTAATGTACACTGTTGCTGCGATGGCTACTTTCTACTCCAGAACCATTGGGATGGCTCAAATCCTAATTGCGGGTGATCAAAAGAAAGTTGGGGTGGCTTGAACCATCCACAAATTATACAAAACCTACACAAAAGTAATATGACACCCCTGCTGTGTGGAGTATCATTTCAGGTACCTGAATTCCACCGAGATCATCCACCGTTTACAGTTTATTTCATGATATCTTGCAATTTCCTCCTTGTACCTGGGAACATAACAGTATTCGAGCTGTTCTTAAAGTAGCCAGCAGTTCCACTTTAGTCGCCAGGTAAAATTAGGTTGCGATTGGCTCCAAGTATTTGTATATATGTAAATAGCTACCAATTTCTCAGGAGACAAAGACCCTTCATATAGATGCAATGTGTCCTGAAAAAGTGAAGTTAATTGAGCACTTTGTGACGTTTATTCGCGCAAGAAAACTACAGATGTACAGAACTTTGAATAACGGCTCATGCGGCCTTGCTAAAGTTTACCAACTTCTCCTTCAGCCTTCCGAACAACCAGTGCTGAATACCGCGTTCAGCGAGTCATCTTCCAGCCATGCCGCCCGGTTGCTTCACTGGCCACAGCAGACCAAAACCAGCAATCCGTCCTTGAAGAGCTTGTTCAAGATCTGGTCGGCGTTCCTCAGCGAGTACGCAGGTGGCCTGGCGGCGGGGCGGCGGGCGGCTCGGCGGCGGCTCGGCGCGGGCATGGCGGCGGCTCGGCGGCGGCGGCGGCGAGCGACTCGGCGGCTCGACCGCCCACCGTCCAGCGTGCTGGTACAAAACCGGACCCGACCGGCCGCTGCAGCACGCGGCCCGGCCCAAGGTTGAGTGACGTCAGCCAACACACCGCCGCACCATATACGGCACAGACTCCAGAGCCTGTCTGGCACCTGGTCACACAGAGGACCATGGCCTGGCGCCCCGCCACACCTGGTCACACAGAGGACCATGGCCTGGCGCCCCGCCACACCTGGTCACACAGAGGACCATGGCCTGGCGCCCCGCCACACCTGGTCACACAGAGGACCATGGCCTGGCGCCCCGCCACACCTGGTCACACAGAGGACCATGGCCTGGCGCCCCGCCACACCTGGTCACACAGAGGACCATGGCCTGGCGCCCCGCCACACCTGGTCACACAGAGGACCATGACCTGGCGCCCCGCCACACCTGGTCACACAGAGGACCATGGCCTGGCGCCCCGCTACACCTGGTCACACAGAGGACCATGGCCTGGCGCCCCGCCGCACCTGGTCACACAGAGGACCATGGTCTGGCGCCCCGCCACACCTGGTCACACAGAGAACCATGGCCTGGCGCTCCCCACACCTGGTCACACAGAGGACTATGGTAACTGCCTAGCGCCTCGCCACATCTGTTCACACAGAGGACCATCGTAGTGACCTGACGCCCCGTCGCACCTGATCATGGAGAGGACCATGGGAACAGCCTGGCGCCACACCTGGTCACATAGATAGCTGTGGCAGCAACTAGGTGGAATGGCACGCCCCGTTACACCAGGCCACACCTGGACATACAGATAACTGTGGCAGCAGCTAGGTGGGCTGGCACGCCCCGTTACACCAGGCCACACCTGGACATACAGATAACTGTGGCAGCAGCTAGGTGGGCTGGCACGCCCCGTTACACCAGGCCACACCTGGACATACAGATAACTGTGGCAGCAGCTAGGTGGGCTGGCACGCCCCGTTACACCAGGCCACACCTGGACATACAGATAACTGTGGCAGCAGCTAGGTGGGCTGGCACGCCCCGTTACACCAGGCCACACCTGGACATACAGATAACTGTGGCAGCAGCTAGGTGGGCTGGCACGCCCGTTACACCAGGCCACACCTGGCCACATGGAAAACTGTGGTGACGATTAGGTAGTCCAGAAAACAGAGGGCATAGTTCAGTGAAGCATGCGCAGCGATGCACGGCCACTTTCTTGCACTCATTTCAGTACCCCCTCCCCCTACTCATTACCCCCCAGCTGAGTTAACGTATTGCATTAGCTTCGCCGAAATGATGAGGTACACCATGTACTTGATTTGACCAATCGATGGAATGTGTGGTAACGGACGATTGAAAACGTTGGTGGAATTTCCAGTGTTCGATGCTTATTCAAAGTTAGCATTTTTCTGAAGCTGAAGAAAACTGCATGACATTTCAGTGGATACCGACTCAGAGGATCAATGGATACCGACTCGGAGGATCAGTTTCTTGTGCAAGATATTTTGGCTGAAGGAATTCGGTTGACCTCTCTTCCATCACAGCACACCACGGGAGCCTTGATTAGAGTATGGCTGCACCGCCTTCACAGACGCGATGGTCGTTTCAAGCTGAATACTAGCTGGCGGGCTGGACCAGAACTAAATGGTGATGAATAAATAGGATAATTTTTGAGTCAGTGGTTTTCTGACTGACTGGTCACTCACATGTCGAACTCTTAAGCGGATGCCTGGTCAGAGGCACAGCCAATGCAGCCCGAGGTCCCCTCCCTGCCTTGACAACCAAAAATCCACTGGATGAAGGATTTTGAGATTTGAACCATATAGACCCAGACATTTTTGGCACGCGAAGAGCGCCGACAGTTTTTTTCTTTCTGTTTCGTCCCTTTTTTGGTCCCACTAGCAAGCTTCCGACTGTGCCCCTGTGCTTCGTCCATATCCGAGCTGTTCGGTGTGACGAAGCTGGAAGTGCTGGAGCTTTTTGTCCTATACTTTCAGATATATCGTCACGCTGTTTGATGTGCGCTTACATTTAGCACCTATGCGTAAATTGCCACCATTTCACACATATTCCGGTGTCGGGTATTTTCCATGGTCCTGCAATCTGCTTTTTTGTTCTTACTTCCAGGAACGTTATTTATTTCCAAAGCCTAGAACGTAGGTATCAAAGTCGAATAAGGCGTCGTGTGTACATTGTACTAATGTACAGTGAATCAATCTGGAGTACCAGCTATGATTAATGACAAACGAATTTAGTTGTCGAATGGGCTCGAGGTGAAACTCAGGTTCTTTGACTAAGGTTAGGATCAGGATTTGTAACATCAGGACCAGATCCTTCTGAGTGGATAGGGGAACGCTTGTCACCCTATGATGTGTACGCACATGCATGTCAGCTACTCGTGAGTCGAAACAGCATTCATTCATAAGAAGAGGGCCGTAGGGACGGCTGCTGCCTGCATCTACAGGTCCATAGCAGAGGTGGCGATAGTTGCTACGCTCGTCTCGACACGATCCAATTGGAGAGTGAAAGTCCGATGTTGACTGCGTCTCCACGAAGCGACGGCTACAGCACGCGCGTCGGAGGCTAACTGCAGTGGTGTGTTCGATCGCCGCTGAGCTTCGAGCCAACCATTGCAAAGATGAGGCGACTGCTTCCCCAGCCTCAGCAGATCCATTACAGAAGCGCGGAAGCCCTCCAACGTTCGCCAAGTGTAATGCGGCCATAGAGCGGCCATTGCACAGACTGAGACAGCCCAGCGTGCCGCGGGCCTCTACTTTCACCTCTGGCGCATGCGGTACGGTAGCGGTGGTAAGGCCGAACGGCACCGTGAGATTCGACAACGCCTTTCGCTTCCGATCCAGCGGCCGCGCTGCCGGCCACTACCGCTGGTCAGTGCCCGACTCAGTCTGGCTCCAGCCCGCCTGGAACTGACACTCAGTCCGTGTATACCTGGCCCGGCCTGACCTCAGCTGGTCTGGGTATCTGACCATCACCTGGTCAGTGCCCGACTCAGTCTGGTTCCAGCCCGCCTGGAACTGACACTCAGTCCGTGTATACCTGGCCCGGCCTGACCTCAGCCGGTCTGGGTATCTGACCATCACCTGGTCAGTACCCGACTCAGCCTGGCCCCAGCCCGCCTGGAACTGACACTCAGTCCGTGTGTACCTGACCCAGCCTGACCTCAGCCGGTCTGGGTATCTGACCATCACCTGGTCAGTACCTGACTCAGTCTGGCTCCAGCCCACCTGGAACTGACACTCAGTCCGTGTATACCTGGCCCGGCCTGACCTCAGCCGGTCTGGGTATCTGACCATCACCTGGTCAGTACCCGACTCAGTCTGGCTCCAGCCAGCCTGGAACTGACACTCAGTCCGTGTATACCTGGCCCGGCCTGACCTCAGCCGGTCTGGGTATCTGACCATCACCTGGTCAGTACCCGACTCAGTCTGGCTCCAGCCCACCTGGAACTGACACTCAGTCCGTGTGTACCTGGCCCGGCCTGACCTCAGCCGGTCTGGGTATCTGACCATCACCTGGTCAGTGCCCGACTCAGCCTGGCCCCAGCCCGCCTGGAACTGACACTCAGTCCGTGTGTACCTGACCCAGCCTGACCTCAGCCGGTCTGGGTATCTGACCATCACCTGGTCAGTACCCGACTCAGCCTGGCTCCAGCCCACCTGGAACTATTTCAGTGGTTTAGTTTTGCTATCAATGGCCGGGGAGGTCAACAGGCGCTTCAGCATGTTCAAGATCTCCTGGAAACTGGACTGAGGGAAATGTCGGCAATACAGTCTCTTTTTAGTTGAAATGAATGGGCAAACACTTGTTATATTTGAGCTAAGCAGAACCGAAAGGAACATGAAGGAATATGATATAGTTGTATTTTAATCAGATGTCAATTCAATAAAAAATGCGCCATTTCTCCCCCCGCGGTGTATGGAGAGCCTAACATCACCTTCGGTTGCGCCCGTGGTGGATGCATAGCCAAACCGTTATTAAGGGGAAGGCCAGATGAACATTTTGTACCTGATTCCACACTCGTGATCTTGGATAGGAGGCACGAGGGCGCGTTGAAACCAGACGTTCACAAGCCCCAATGCAGCAAAAAGAGCTCCTATTTAGGTGCCTTCCCACCTCCGATTTCGCAATGAAGGTACAGAGATTGTTACAGTACAAAATTGATACGTAAGCTGGTGCAAATAATACTGAAGGTTACAGGTACTCATTCCTCTCTCGCAATATACGTAAAGCATGACCAATAACCAACGCGGATCGCCAGAAAGATAACACAATCCAAATTTCGCATAGGAACCAATTCATGGGTTTCGGGTTTGGGAGTGAAACTTTTAACATAGCTAGGACACAAACTTAACCATAAACCACAGACTACACACTTCTCACATAACATGCAGTAGTAGTGCCCAGGTCCACTGAGCGATGCAATAGGGCGGCCGTGGTTTGGCACCAAAAATCACGTCGTTCAGAAAATCCCAATGATTTTATGCCGAGTTTTGCATTCCATTCCGTTCTAATATCGTTAAGAAAAGAAACATGTTCTACAAGGATTACAACATACTAAAATGTACTTTTACTTAGCTTAATTTCTTCTACCCCCCTCCCACACACACACACACAAAACTCCACAGTTGCGTCCGATTGTCGCTGGTGACTTAACTGGAAACTCTACGCTGGTGTTACAATGTTAAGATCTTCAAAGAGTGACTGAGTATTTAGGTATAACGTGCTTTAATTCCACGCTTGTCTTGCAGCCTGTCTGGATTCCCCGCCTAGTCAGACATTGAATTACCATACAGCAGGTTTGTGTGTACCTTGTCCTGCAGTAGGTCTGTGTGTACCCTGCCCGGTAGGTCTGTGTGTATACCCCGCTCTGCATTCGATCTATATCTGCTGCCAGGGGCTGATCCAAAAGCCTATCTTGGAGAATGCTCAAATATAAATATGATTCGAAACACTCATCGGATTTGAACTGCTAACAGTCGTCGCGTTTGCCAAAGGCACTACATATATCATAACACCATCTCCGATTTCGAAAGCATGTCATTTTAGTGCAAACTGTCGACCAAAAATCGCCATCTTAAGGTTAATGGCCCCATCCTCCACCCCGCTGGATCTGCCGTATCTACCACCCTACCTTGCAATCGGTCTGTGTTTGAACTGCCTTGCCGTCAGTCCAACATAGCCGGCAGTGGTGTCAGCTTACCTGAGCGCATCCAAGCAAAAGCGCGACCGCCATTCTCCCCATCGTCTCAGAGGCTGGGTCACCACGGCACCAACGGCACCAACAGCACGGCCGAACCGCGCCGAATCAACACAGCAGCCCGGTCAGCGGTCACCTCTCACGACACAGCAGCAGCCGCCACCACCGCACCACCTGCCCGTCCGACTGAGGCCATCAGAGGCTGCTCACCACCAGCTCGGCCGCCCATTGGTCGGCCGTGACGTCACTGGCAGGGGGTGGAGCCAACGCCCGCCGCCACGCACCCGGCCCGTCGTGACGCACCGTGACGCACCGTGACGCACCTGGCGCGACGTGACCCATCGTCACCAAAACGGAAACGCCGCCGGTACGTGCACATCTGATGAGATCTACTCAACTGGCCGAAAATAATAACATCGGCGAAGCGACAACTATTCTGCAAGTGCACCTGCGTCATAGGTATCAATTTATGAAATTGGCTTAGGGGGGAGACATTACATTTTAGATGGCCAAGATTACATTTTTGATGGCCGAAGTTTCCCCGAAAATCATGTGCATCTAGTGTGTTCCCTTACATATCTATATGTCCAATGGTTAAACTTCAGCATGATTGTGGCGAAAATCAACGATTGAGAGGGCTAAATCAATGATGGAGGAGGCCAGTGGCCCCCTTACATATGCAAACTGACACACCTGACCCTTATCGAAGGCATCTTAGAAATGGGTGGGGTGGGTGGATGTTAGGTGTGGGAACCAAACGGCGCTAAGCCGACTACAACAACGGTTGTGCAAGGCCACCCCTGTATTTGTAGCCGACATGTATTTCGGAGATATTAGCCCACGCCCAACCGGGAGAGGCACAGTTGGTCAGCCTTCGGTCCTGCCGAGACCAGCGATATATAGTCGGTCTAAACCAGGGTTTCTCAACCTCTTTCGGCAATGGCCCCTCCAATGCAGTTTGGGTTCTCGTGGCCCCACTGAATTACTGCATCTTATGAAATAGATATAGAAATGCTTGTGGTTTGGATAGAACTATGGACTTGAAATTACTACTCCAATTGTAGCTCAATGGATTTCTAACTTAGGTGAAAATTGTGTTTGAAAACTCACAAATAAGCATACGACAATAAGGAATACAAGTACACTCCGCCCCTGACTTTAACGCTATTCAACTTCATAATTTGGGTGAAAATTGTATTTTAAAGACTCAACAATAATTATAAAACAATAAGGAATCCACGTACAATCAGTATCTGTCTCCAAACGCTTTTGAATGGGATCCCTGCGACTGGTGTAGGACTGCCAAATTTTAAATGTATGGCTCCAGCGTCGTTAGAGTGAGACGTAGATTGCCTGTTTTCTCGACGTCAAGGCGATTTCGTGTCCGCGAAATTATAAAAATAACCTTACTAAAGCCTGACTCCATCAAGTAGGATGTTGGAAAAGGTAGTAAGAACAATTTCACTTCTTTCCAAAGTAGTGGGCACTTCTCGGGCATTTCTTCACTCACCCACGACTTCTGGCGTCCTCCGTGTTTGAATCTCGCTTGAGCTGTTGTGTCGTTTTGCAGTTCTATGACGTTTTCTTGTTTGGTGATGTCAACGTCAGATGCAACGGCAGCGAAAGGCTGCACAAACCAGTGCGGCACTGTCATTTGGAGGAGGTCAGAGAAACGAACATCATGCAACTGCTTCAGATGTTCAGCATACAAGATTAAGTCATCGTCAATCAGCTCGCCGGAAGTAACTCCCAAGTACGGAACTGAGCAGACTCCCACTTCCCTAGGTTCAACCAGAACGGCTTGAGTTTGTCGTTTAATGCAGCGATCGCCTACTTGCAGGACAACAGGTTGGAATCTTTCCCTTGGAGCTCCTTGTTCAGGACATTCAGCCTGTCAACAATATCTGACAGGTAAAAGATGTCGCACTTGGCATAAGCAAGTTTCTGACAAGTTCTGTTCCACTCAAGAACGAGATAACACTTTCCCAAAGTGCAACAACGCGGCGTATGCAGATGCCCTTCGACAACCAACTGACTTCGGTGTGTAATACTAGCCGTTCAAATTCTTCATCGTTCTCTTCGCACAAGCGTTGTAAGAGGAGATCTTTCAGAGCACCTTTTTGATGAAGTTGACAGCCTTGATAACGCTCCGTGGCTCCTCGTATAGACGTCCTACCGGTTTTTATTGGCAACCAGGTGCTCAACACAGTGAATGCAAACCACATTAGGCACAGTTTTTTTTTATCTCAAGTGGGCATTTAACCCCGGTACTTTCTGACCATGGAAGCGGCACCATCTGTTCACAAGCCACAACGTTCTTGAACGGAATGTTGTTCTCAAAATAAGCCTCAACATTTTTTTCTTCAAGCTGGATTCACCTGTAGTGTCAGTCGTTAGTTTCAAGGAGAAAGGCATTTCTTGACATATATCATCAAAAAATATCACAAACGCCATCAGAAGAGTCGAATTATCGGGTAAAATTAATTCGTCGATTTGTAGTGGGAGATCGTTCACCTGCAGTTTCCCAGATAAATTGTCTTTCGACATCCGCTGTTATTTAGTCGTTGCGCCGTGGTACTGATGAGTTTCTCAGAGAAATAGCACCAGTTACTTCTTGTGCACTCTGATTCATGACTGTTGAGAACACAACAGACACTGCAGGTATGATTAGAGATTCGCCGATAGTATGTGACTTGCCAGCCTTTGGGATAAAATTCGCTACCTTATAGGAAAACAATAGACTTCTGTTATTCTTACCGCTTCTTTCGTGAACATCTGATTTACAGTCATCCTTTTTTGGAAATCATGACGTAACTTCCTGAAGAAATCAAGTGGCTTGTCTTTTTTGTTGTATATGTGCAGTCTCAAAATGTGTGTTTAGTTTGCAGCGACGCATTCTTTCAATTGAAAGTGGGCTCGTACAAAGCAGGCACAGTAGCATTGTGTTACAGATAATGACAATAACACGCTCGACTGGCACATTGGTGAACAGATGCATGTGCTTGTACGTAAATGTGAAAACACATAAGGTAGGTAACCCATTGCGCCCTATTGCATTAGTTAGTTTCAAGAACCAATATTGCAAATACCACTCCCGACTTACCACTTCGCAAAACGTCTGAACACTGTGCTATCGCCATACTTGTCGCTTACGTACACGCTTAAGTCATCCAGTTAATGTATTGATCTCGTAAGCTCGAAACAGCGACACGGCATGGTGGCTTCACTGGATGTGACAAACCTGTTTACCAATGTGCCAGTCGAGCGTACTATCGCCATTATCTGTGACTACGCCTACCGGCACACTGATCTCGCCCCACCTGCTATCCCCGAGACGGTGATGGTCGCCATGCTCAGACGCTGCACCACTAAAGCTCCCTTTAGGTGCCCCTGGAGTAACCTTTACTACCGAACAGATGGTGTTGCCATGGGATCACACCTGGGCGTGCTGCTTGCCCAAGCATTTATGTGTTTCGTTGAACACCAGGTTTTGTCAGCCAGCAATAGCCCCCCACATATACTGCAGATACATAGATGGCATGCTGATCGACATAGCTGACACATCTGTCTTCCAGGATCTTCAGTGCCTCTGGCAAAGCGTGGCGGGGCTAGCTTTCACCATAGAAAAGAACGCAGATGACATAATCAATTATGTAGACATTGGCAGCGACACATCCTCAGGCGCTTTTGTCACAAACGTATATCAGAAACCAACGGACACCGGCAAATGTCTTAGCGGCAAAAATGAGTGTACAGACAGGCGCAAGGTCGGTGCCATCAGAGCCTATGTGCACAGGGCCATTAAGCACTGCTCATCTTGGCAGTTGGTGACCCAAAAGCTTAACCCGCGCCGTCTCTCCTGTCAGATCCGCACACCCCGTCTCGGGGGGAGGGGGCGGATAGTAACCTCCTCTAAAATCCAAATTAAACATCACACGAAAACAAAAGATGTGTCATCGGAAAGCGGTCGACGAGTGGGGTCCGTATCTACCCCCAAAACATTTTCCCCCCAAAAGTGATGTCACTGGGGGGGGGGCTGATTTGCACGACTTTTCACGACTTACATTATGTTTTTGGCCCTGGAAAGTTCATTTTGGAGGATATTTGAAGAAAAAATTATTTGGAATCAGAAAAGGACAGCGAAATTGATCATGGCCATACAAATGTTTGGCCCCCAAAAATAAAAGTATTTGTTTAAAATATTAAAATTTTGAGTTTTCAAATTATCTCTAATTTTCCTTTTCTAATGGGCAGTTGTTGGAAGTTGCATCGAATTCGAATTGTATGAATTCATTTGTGGGTTCTCTTGCAAATTTCACAACTTCCGTTGAACCATTAAGAGGAAAGTGGACAATTTGAAGAACAAAATTATATGTTCGGAACAGCAATGTGGCAATATAAATTAAAGTCCAGCGATGAGAGCACCATTTGATCCGGTTATGATTGATCGCTTTGGGGAGCCCTTTGAAAATTAATGTGATTTCTGAAAAGTTTGCGATAGTACCATACGGCATGTCGAATAACTCCACTTCATGGACATTGAAGACAGCGACAAGGCGCCAGGACTTCGAACAATTTAACCCGCGCCGTCTTTCCGATCAGATACTCACACCCCGTCTCGGGGGGGGGGGCGGATACTAACCCCCATCCAGAATCCTAACTAAGCGTCGCATGAAAACGAAAGAGGTGTCATCGGAAAGCGCTCGACGAGTAGAGTCCGGATCAACCCACCAAAGCAATCTCCCCCCAAAAGTGACGTCATTAGGGGGATATATTTTCACTTTTCATGACATCCATTATGTTCTTGGCTCTGGGGAGTTCATTTTGTGGGATATTTGAGAGAAAAAAATGGAATCAGAAAAGGGCAGCGAAATCAACCAGGGCCATTCCATTTTTGGGCCCCCAAAATACATTTTTTAAATTTCACAATTTTTAGTTTTCAAGTTTTCGTTAATTTTCCTTTTCTAATGGGCAGAGCAGACCGAGAAGCGTTGGTGGAAGTCAATTTTCCCTGGTACAACATGCTTACTTCAGCCAGAATATTTGGTTTTAACTGCAATAGGCAAATGTGCCCATAGCGACGAATCGCGAGGACTTCGAAAAAAAATCAAACTAGCCTTTGACCTTGACATATCCCGGCTTAAAAATCCTACTCGAGGGTTCACCATTGGTTGTCACTTGATAGTAGATCTGGGTAGGCTTGGGCGAGAACCACAACAAAGTGCGAGGTGACTAAAGAAATCAGCTTGAATTTTTGTCCGTCCAGAGTATTTCAAAGCATCAACTTTCTGGTACTTCACAACAAGACAACACGAATGACATCCATTGTCTGCAAATGGAAGCCATAGCAACGAAACCAGATGACATCGAATAACACAATCAAACCCTTGAACTTGACATGTCCCGGTTTGAAATGTTACTCCATTGTTCACCACGGGTTATTGATTGACACCAAAAAAAAACACCGATGAATTGTGCTCAATCGTTTTACTGTCCTCCCATCGTCATGCATCGCGTTCTGGGTGACATACCTGGCGTATCTATTTACGCAGATGATGTATCATTGACCAGTCCCGATGTAGGCAGTCATCCCAAGCTCTTACACACAGCGTTAGAGAGGCTAAGCAAAGCAGGCGTGAAGTTCTCGCCGAAAAAGTGCAGCATAGGGATGCACAAATTGTTATACCTTGTCCATCAAATCACGCCGGATGGTGTATGGATTGATCCGAGAGCGTGCCGTATCGGAGGATTGAAACCACTTATACGAAGGAGGCTTAGCAAGTATATGGTTTTTTCGCGTGGCTTCGGAGATCTATCCCGTTTTTCTCGAGTATTTCGTCTCCATTTGTCAAACTCGCAAACTCTGAATCATTATATGGGGACATTGCGTGAGACGAAATGTACGACCCTCAATATACCAGGAGGTGCTGAGTTTACATGAAAAGTAGCGTTAGGGATTATGCTATATTACTCAACGTTTCGGCCAGGGGCCATCGTCAGGTGTGATATAAAAAAAAATTGCAGGGTTAACAATTGAAAAAGCGCGGGAAAAAAGCGTGCAAAAATACACGTGAATCACAGAAAAGCATCCTCATTCATGCAGACACTTCAAGAAACTCCAAACCAGAAATCAACTAAGTCAAGATAGAACCCTCTGAAGAAGCCCGAGCCGATGGTCCATATACATATCGACACATACATGCGCGCACATATATAGACATATATCGAATGTAACGTGTAATACATAAAGTATAATTGATGTTTATGTAATTTTATGTGATATACCAAGACGTCGTTTGTGTGTTTAGTTGCGGCCGTAGATTACGTATGTGTAGAGATTCGAGGACCTTCAGATCAGCGTTGTCCCTGGCAGTTGCTAGAATTTCTACTTTGAAGTTTGTGTTAGTGTCGCTGTGTTCCATGTTAAAATGTTTGTCGATCATGTGTTCGCCTAAAGGTGTGTATTCTCTCCGAAGTCTGGCATTTCCCAAGTGCTCATTGTACCTATCCCTGATGCTACGCTTGGTTTCTCCGACATAAAATATTCCAAGACAGCGGTTGCACGTTATTTTATAAACTACGTTTTTCCGCGTGGATCTACCTTTGAGCCCGTTGCTACAGGTGTGGCACGTTCGTCTACCAGCAGGGCATGGCGACAATTCCAGGGCTGAGCGGACCAGGTAAGATTTCAGCGTAGGTCCGCTAGTCCAGGCTACCCTAACATGATTTAAATGAGACGAACGGATAGCTGCATTTACCAGTCGACATAGTTGGTCATCGACAAAAGGAAGTCTCATGTAGACATAGTTGGGATGTCCCAACTATCAGGGATACGTACAATGAGCACTTGGGAAATGCCAGACTTCGGAGAGAGTACACACCTTGGCGTGGAGATGACCGGTTTGTACTATACACGGACAAACTGGTCATTCCGACATAACACAGTCAGGTCTGGGCAGATCCTGTATAAAATCCAAAATGAAACTGAAAAAGTCATCATGTTCAGCAGAAGTAGATGCAGCAAAGCTCAGTCCAAAATGGTGCATATATGAATCGGAGTTGTTCAGTTCTGTTACAGGGCTAAACAACCTCTGCAAGCATCTTCTGGAAAAGAGTCCACATGGGTATGCGACTGCAAGAGGGCATTCAAAATCTTGCAGCAAAGACGACGTAGCGCCTGTAGGCGTGTGTGTGTGAGAATAGACTTAAAGTATCTGGGGCAGCCATAGGGAGACGTCGTTGCCAAATAACACCTGGAATGTGCACAGCTTGCCTATAGTGCGGTCCGGACGCTTCCCTTAGGACACAAGGAGAAAGAAGTAGGATTTCGCCGCGGCGGGACGCGTGTCGCCGCCGCTGCGCCGGGTTGCCCCGTAAGCGACTCGCCAGAATGGGACACGAGAACCTGTATTGAAGATTTGATTTGATTTGATTTTATTATGGTGAGCACTTCGGCCTGCTCAGGCCATTTCGTGCTATAAAGAGAATAAGAAGAAAGATTAAGTCATGAAAGTCAATTTACATGTCCTGAAGCAAGTTGGTTTTCCGGAGAAATTTGAAAAGTAGAGTAATGAGACACGGGTGTTTATCCCCTAATAGTGTGGGCAGAGAAAATGGGACGTTGTGTGTACGGCAGTAGTTTGTAAGTGTTTTTCGATGGTCATGGTGGTGTTGACAGTGTAGAAGAACATGTGAAACTGTAAGATGAGTATTGCATGATGGGCATGAAGGTCGAGGTGAAGCAGTATAAATATATCTGTGGGTGAGAAAAGTGTGACCTATGCGGAGCCGAGATAAAACTTTTTCTTCTTGTCTGTTTTTCTGATATGATGTGGTCCAGTTATCAATGACTGGTTTGATGAAACGTAATTGTGTGTGGTTTGTAGTTTCAGTCCATTGTTTGTTCCAAAGGTGGCGGATGCTCTGTTTTATCGCTGACTTAATGGCTTCGAAATGTTGTGGAATTTCTGTGATGTTTGGAAGTAGTAGTGATGATTTAGCTAAATGATCTGCTTGGTCGTTCCCTGGGATGCCGCAGTGACTGGGCACCCACAGGAAACGGACCTTGATGCCCATGAAATGAAGTGTTTCTAGTGTGTTATAAATGGAAAGATGGAAATGGTGTGAAAAGGAAAGGGAAGAAAGTGATTGAAGGACAGATTTAGAGTCGGAACAAATGACAACACTGCGCATGGGGTGACAAATTGAACGGTTGCGGACATAACGAAGGGCAATTCGGCGATGAAAATGGACGTTCCGTTTGGCAAGCGATGCTGTTTGGTGTGTGTCCCTGAAACGAAGGCATTTCCTGTGTAATTTGTGTCTTTGGAACCATCGGTGTAAACAAAAGGAACGTGACGATACCGAGAACGAAACTGGTTGAATTTTTGTTTGACGTATTCTGGACAAAGCTGTGATTTTGAAGTAGTGGTCAGATAAAAAATGTGTCGTTCGGTCATCTGCCACGGTGGTGTAGTTGGTGGAGGAAGAGCAGTAATATGTGGAATGTTGTAGTGGAGTTGTGTAGAATATGTTTTGATGCGTGAAGCTATTGTAAGACCGGTTCGCTTTTCGGCGGGACCTAAATATTCATGGTGTATATTTGGGAGAATTTGTAATGATGCATGTGTGAGGTGATGCTCTTTGAATTTAATTTTTGCGGCATAGCGAAGTGTTAGTTCCATCCTTCGGAGAGCTAATGGTGTGATTACTGATTCGGTTTGTAGAGAAGTGACGGGGGACGTGGTCATTGCACTGAGTGCTATCCGGATAAATTTATTTTGTAATGTGTCTAAAACTTGCAAAGCGGAGGTACTGCCACCTGCGTAAACCACGCAACCATACTCTATGATGGGAAGAACCAATGATTTGTACAGTTGCAAAAGTGTGTGACGATCGGATCCGAATGGTGTAGACGTAATGCAGAGAAATAAATTGAGTCTGTGGAAACATTTGGCCTGGACGTGTTTGATGTGTTGATGCATGGAAAGCCTACGATTAAAAATAATGCCAAGAAATTTAAACGAATTTACGAAAGGTATGTCAGTATTTCCAAGGTGAAGTGGTGTTTCTGGATGCGGGTTTGGAGGCGATTTGCTGAATATCATGGTGGCAGATTTTGGAGGCGAGAATGTGAAACCGTATTTGATAGACCATTGGTGTATGTGGTCAAGTGCGTTTTGGAGTCTAAATAGGCAATGTTCTTTGTTTTCATCTGTGCACCAAATTGCGCTGTCATCGGCGAAAAGAGATCGTGATATCTGAGGTGGAACATCGGTGAAAATATCGTCAATGATGATGTTAACTAAAATTGGTGATAAACAGCTTCCCTGTGGTAATCCATTTTTCATGAAGTGTAAATTGGAAATCGCTGATCTGCACCGGAGATGGAAATTACGGGAACCAGTCAAAAATCGTATCAAATAATGTGCTAAATTCCCTCTGACGCCGATGTGAAGAAGTTTTGAAATTAATGCGGGTTTGTGTACCATGTCATATGCTTTGCTAATGTCTAAAAATACTGCGATGGTGTGTTGATGTTTCTTATAGCCAAGGCGTATGTCTGTTTCCAATCGAATGAGGTGATCTATTGTGCTGTGTCCAGGACGAAAGCCGCATTGAATTGGAGATAAAAGAGAATGTGTTTCTAAATACCAGGTCAGTCTTTTTATAATCATACGTTCGAAAAGTTTTCCTAGGCAACTGGTGAGAGCGATGGGTCGAAAATTGTTGGGGTTGCTGTGATCTTTGCCAGGTTTTGATATGGGAATAATGGTGGCTTCTTTCCAAGATTCAGGAAACATGTGACCTGACCATAATGAATTAAATGTTTGTAAGATGGAATGTTTCGTATCGTCGGATAAATGTCTGAAAAAGGAATAATGTAAATTATCTGGCCCTACTGAAGTATTGCCGGCGGAAGAAATTGCTGTGTCTAGTTCTGAAAGTTGAAAAGGGCTATTGTATGTTTCAGTGTTGTCCGAGTTGAATTGTGTTAAATCGGTGTGAAAAGTGTGTTCAGCATTTTGTAAAAATTCCGGTCTGTAATTGTTATCAGAGGTGTTGTGGGCCATAGTATCTGCTAATGTGTTTACTATTGTTTGTGCGTCTGTAATTGTGGTGTTCTGGATTTTGAGGGCCGGGAGTGATTTAAATGGGGTGCGTCCAGACAACCGTCGGATTAACTGCCAAATTTTGCTGAGAGGCGTTTCTGATGTGAGTTGTTGCAAAAATGAATTCCATGAACGACGTCTAGCCTCGCGAATGATGCGGCGGGTTCGAGCTCGTTCCTGGTTTCGATGAAGTAAATTGTGTGAATCGGGATGTCTAAGATATTTTCTAAATGCTCGTTTTCTAACTGCGATGGCATGTGCTATTTCGGGGCACCACCAAGGTACTGGTGTTCTCTTTGTGAAAGGTTTTGTGAGTGGAATAGTGATAGAAGCTGCTTCGAAAAGTGTTTTTGTAATGTGGTTGATGTTTTCGACGGGAGAAATGTTAGGGTTGTATTGAATATTTGAAAGTTCCTGAAATGTTGTCCAATCGGCCTTCGACATTTTCCAGCGCGGTATAAAACTGGTTGTGGTATCGGTTCCTGTTGAAAATGTGGTGGTTAATTTGATGGGGTAGTGGTCGCTATCATGAATGTCAGTGTCAACGGTCCAGTCGAACTCATTGGCCAGTGTCGGAGAGCATATGGATAAGTCAATAGCTGTTTGTGTATTATGTCCAAGATGAAAAAAGTCGGTTCTCCGGTATTCAGTAGTACTAAATTATGTCGATCTAAAATTTGTTCAATGATGTGGCCTCGAGTGTCTCCATGTGTACGTGAGTGATCCCAGGCTGGACTATGTGCATTGAAGTCTCCGAGTAATATGAATGGGTTCTTGAAATGTGTCATAAGATGTTATAATTGTGTCAAAAAACTTGTATTGTCTGTGTGCGGGGGAATATAAATGGAGCATACATCCATATTCCTACCATGTAAACGTAAGGTGCAAGCTACTGCTTGCAAAGGTGAATTAAGTGTAATTTGCGTATGCGTAAAAACATTGTTGATGTAAAGTGCTGTACCGCCACTGCGATGAGGTCCACGGACCTCGTCGTGACGGTACAGCGAGTAATTTGAAAGATTAAAGTTGTATGTATCATTAGGCAAAAACCATGTTTCTTGTAGTGCTATAAGAATAGGTGTGAGAATATTGAAAAATGTTTTCATTTCGGCCCATTTGGATATCAAACTACGGCAATTCCATTGTAAAAATGTAGACATGTGAAAAGAAGTGTTAATGTTTGTCAGCACCTTTCGGTGCTTGTCGAAGCCAGGAGTGTAATTCTGGTGGATATGTGTGTTGGGTGCGGACAGCGGCGGTGGCGGCGGCTGGCCCGCTGGATCCGTCCGGCCGACCGGTGACCTTGGTATGGTCACGGCGGCCGGTTACTGCCTCGGGGGATGCCCGCCGGCTCGGAGTCGGTCGTGTCACGTGGGTGGCCGCGGGCGCTGGACGCGCAGGGCTCGATCGGCGGCCTGCTGGGGAACGTGGCTGTCCTCCTGCAGCCGAGTGGCTGCGGGGTCTGGCATTCCTTGAGGAATTTGTTTGTGTGTGCGAAGTTGATGTGGTCTTTGTGTTGGGAGCCAGGGTGGTTTGTGTGTTTGTGGTCAATGGTGTGAGTTTTTGAAGAGGAGCTAAGCCAGGAATGATGTCGGTTTGCATCGAACAAGAGATGGTATTCACGCGGGGAGTGGGTGGAGCAATGGCGGCTGCCTGTGCATACGATTTTGTGGTCGGCGAGGTGGCCTCGACAGACCGGCGGGCCTGGGGATACTACACCCCGGTCGTAGCCTTCACTGCGCACACTTCCTTTTCCTTGCGCCAGACTGGGCAGATGGGTGATGTGGTCAGGTGATCAGAGGTGTGGCAGTTCAGGCAGTGGGCTGGTTTGGAGCAGGTGGATTCTGGATGGGGTGGTTCACCGCACTTGGAGCATCGGGCTGGTTGGCGGCATGTTTTGCTGCCATGGCCGAAGCGCTGGCAGTTAAAACAGCGGAGAGGATTGGGAATGAAGACACGGACTTGGAATCGTAGGTATCCGGCGAGGAGGGTCCTGGGAAGAGTGGTGGAATTGAACGTAAGGACAAGGAGGCTCGTATCACGTTTCTGGCCGTCTTTGAAGGAGGTGATGCGGCGGACGTGGGTCACCCCCTCCGGCCTGAGCTCCGCTTGAATATCTGCCTCAGACATGAAGCGGAGCTCCGGCGCGAAGATGGTGCCCTTGGTGGTATTACGGTTGGAATGGAGGGAAATGGTAACGGATTTACCACAAAATGTGGTGGTGCGGAGGAGGGCTTTGGTTTGGGCTCTGGTTTTGGTTTTGATGACGAGGGTTCCGTTGGCAGGGGCTTCGATATCAGGATTTGCTAAGGAGCAGATGGCAAGGAGCTGTTTGGTCGGCCAGAAAACGTTGATGCGACGGAAGGAAACGGATTCCTCGACAGGCTTAACGACTACGTATGAGCCAGCGCTGTCGAGGTGGGGTTCGATGGGTTCAGGTGGTGAGGGCGTGGTCTGGTTCGAGCGATGGTCAGCGGCGTGTAGAGTGATGGTATGGTCCGAGAGTGAGGTCGTGGTCTTGGGATGAGCAGGGGTCGGTGATGTGCAGAGGGCTTCCATTGCATCATCAAGCGGAATTGTCTGGCGTGGGTCATCAGTGGCGGTATCGTGCGGAGGTGCATTAGGTGTCGAGTCCGTGTTCGTGCGACGGTCGTCAGTCGGGCTAATGGCGGAAAATCAGAGTCAGAGTCCGTTGGAGAGCAGGGGTCGATGTCCTTCTTACGTTTTTTCCCCATCGTGGGGAAAAAACCCTACCTAGTATGCAAAGAAATATAAGTACGCACAGGAACTCAGGGAACGGAAGTAGAACGGAGACGAAAACCGAGTGAGGTGACGGGTGTCACCCCACTAGAAAAGAAGCTGAGAAAAACGGGCGACGGGTGTCACCACACGAAAATGAAA
This sequence comes from Imbricaverruca yamaguchii, assembly GCA_034440575.1. NCBI lineage: Eukaryota > Metazoa > Arthropoda > Thecostraca > Neoverrucidae > Imbricaverruca > Imbricaverruca yamaguchii. The sequence goes on along the minus strand of JAOTOL010001503.1, from coordinate 1,242,144 downwards.
AATAAGCTGCTATCTCCAGCAGCCAATCACGCCAAATCTGGCACGGCGCAGTGATCAGTGGCTCTGTATATGGCGAGCAGGTAATACTGAACACTCCATGTATGCCCTGTATTGAAGTGATGTAGCGACAATGCATGCGGACTAGAAGACACGATATGTTCTAGTTAAGACACTAAGGTACGCAGCTATAGAAAAGCAAATGCAAGCGAGTTAAGCAAACAAGTAAGTCGGCTCAATGAAGTGGAAGGCTTGACGTCAAATGGCTACTGGACACAGAGCATTGGAGATGAGCGGAGAAACGAGATGAAACTGACCCGGATACGTACAATTACTACACTGACATCTAGCGTCAAAAGAGCGAACGGCTAGTTCTCAGCCGCTATATGGTGGGCACGCGCTCAGGAATGGCTAAGTCTTCAGCCGGGCGCTAGATGGCTAGTGGACGCGCTCCGCTACAACGTTAATCCTCGAAATTGTTAGATGGCGGTCGTACGCCAGTCAGTGTCAGTTCACCACTGAGCACCTCTCTGCTGCTGCAATGCAGCTTGTGGATATGATCTCTCGAATTTCAGCAGAGAATGGTCAGTCTCCTAGCAAGCTCGGGGCCAAGAAAGAGAGGAGCCCAGTGCAGATGTCAATCTCGTGAGAAATGATATTCTGGCCCATGCATCACTCAGTACAGATGAGATCATCTCGTATCAGAAGCGTGACAAAGCTTGCCGTGATCTTGTATATCGTCTGAAGCATCAGAAATAGCCAACATTTTCCTCTTCAAATTTTAAACGAGAACCTGCAGAGAAATCCAACACGCATAACAAAATATTGTAATATCATGATGATGAACATGTGGATAAAAAACCGTTTAGCCGCTATGTATCGCACCACAGGCATTGTGATCACGAAAAGTTGCATGCAATACTGCCGCGTCACATTTAGTATTTTAGCAATTACTTCTGTGATTATATTTCATTAGTTTTTATCCTATAAGCATTTTCGTAGCACGCAAACTATACTATATTAACCTAGCAACGCCGCAGGGCGCCATCTTGTTTGCGCCAAAGCGAGGCCGCGTGGCTTTCGGCGTGTTCTCGACGGTTCGATTTCTGTAGTAGGAGATATTACAAGTGTGTAGATTTCATAAGTACATTAGACAACATTCATACTATCCTAACATACTTTGTTTATTTTTTGGTGTGCATAGTGTGCTTGGTGTTGAAGTTTAAGATAGTGAAATTAGTAGTGTTTGGTGTTGGTGTTGAAGTTTAAGATAATTTAATTAGCAGTAAGTTGGGGGTATTCATAAGTGCTGTGGGACTGTTCATTTTTCTGTCTAGCCATAAGTCATACTTGTGTTGAAGAAAATTAGATTAGACATCTTGTGTATTTATTTAATTTAAAAAACAAAACAAAACAAAACAAAACAAAAACAAACAGTTGTTTAATAGTTTCTGCTTTTCTTGAGGCACTCAGATAATAAACTGACAGTATAGGAGGTAGCGATTTATAGTGAATGATAGTTAGCTTTTTTGTCGGTTGTTTAGCGAGTTAAGTTGAATCTAAATCTAGGCATAAGCTGCAGCGTTTAGGATGGTTTCGACCAGGATGCAGGCACTAGAGGAAGAAATTAGGACCCTTAAGGCAGAGGTTTCCAATCTCAAGGCTGCCCTTGTTGCACAGGGTAGGCAAGATAAAGCAACAAGGGGTCACTCCGTAGCAGGGACATCATATGCCCAGGTGGTCGCAGGCCACCAGGTAGCTGAGGCTTCCCCTACTGTGGAGGTGGCTTGGATCTCTCAGGAGGGGAGTTTGAATAGTGAACAGAGGAGGGGTAGTTCTGGTAGGTCACAGGAGGGGAAGTGGCATGAGGTCAGGGGGTGGAGGATTTGGAGACGCGAACCTAAGGAAAAGGTTAGTGAGTGGCAGGTGGCAGGTGGTAGGAGCGGGAGGAAGTCTAGCCAACCGGCCCAGCGGGCAGGCATAGTAACAACAAATATGTTCCAGGCATTGGATGACTGCCCCCAGGATAGCAGTAGTAAGGAGTCGGTGCTGGTCATAGGAGACTCGTGTGCGATATTTAGAGCGGGTATTTTGTAAAGGTAGGAGGGACAGGAGGTGCATCACCAGGCCTGGTGCCAAGGTGAAGGACCTTGTACCTGCTGTGGCACAGGTCACCAGTGATCACCAGTTTAACACAGTCATAGTGCATGTAGGGGTAAATAACATAGGTCAGACTAGGAGTGAGGAGCTTCTGCGGGAGTACAGGGCCCTTCTGGCCACCCTGAAGGGTACCAATAGAGTCATTATAACAGGAATTTTGCCTAGGGCTAGAGCCTCCCCTGGGTGGAGCTCTAGGGCACTGGCAGCTAACGCCAGGGTAGGAAAGCTCTGCCATGAGCTAGGTTTTACATTTGTAGACGAGTGGAGCAGGTTTTATGCATCGTGGGACCTCTATCAGAGGGATGGCCTGCACTTTTCTGAGAAGGGGGTCCATGTGTTAGACAAAGTATACGAGCATGTTCTTCAGGGAAACTAGGAAATGGGGTGGGGAGGGATGAAATTGCATTGCCAACTCAGGAATATTCCAATAGTGTCAGCCAAGGCAATAGAACCTCAAAGTGTGCAAATTGGGACAGCAGCAACTCAAGGGGACATGGTTATAGTTCATCTAGTGATAAAAGAACTCCTCAATATGAAAAAGCCAAAGGTGGTTATGGAGCATTCGTTAAGTGTATGATGTTTAATGCTCAGAGTATCTGTTCCAAATTTGATGAGTTCAAGTGTTATGTTGCTGAGGAGGAACCAGATTTTGTTTGCATTACGGAGGCATGGGTCAGTGAAGGGTATTTTGGAGATAACTTACAGGACTATGAGATCCAGGGATACAATATGTTTTCGTGCAATAGGGGTCCAGCAATGAAAGGGGGTGGTGTAATGCTCTATATGAATAGCTTATTCAGTTCTCAAAAAGTAGCAGGTGGGGATAAAAATGTGTCTGTGGAGTCCATTTGGCTTGATGTCACTGTGGGAAAAGGCAACAGCAATACTCTTAGGATAGGAGCTTTCTACCGATCAGGAACCCTGCCACATTCTCAGCAACTGGAGCTTGACAAGGTGATTTGTGAGGAAATCAGTAGAAACTTTAAGAGGAAGTGCCTTATTCTCGGTGACTTTAATCTAAAAGGTAATGAAAATGCTGGTGTTGGCACCCATCATGCAAAATGTTTAGGAAATGCCTTGAAGAGGACCTGTTCTTGCACCAGTTTGTATCGGAACCTACCAGGCATGGTTCATTCTTGGACCTTGTATTCTCGGATTTAAGTGACTTGGTTCAAGACTTGACTGTAGGCGAAACTCTGGGAAAAAGTGACCATAACATAGTTAGATTCAAGGCACATGTAGGGGAAATTATCAAGGATAATTTGGTAAAGGTTCCAAATTTCAACAGAGCAGACTTTAACGGCATGAGAGCGGCTTTAAGTGCCATCAGATGGGAAGAAGAATTCTCCAATTTAAATGCCTGTGAAATGTGGGAAAAGTTCAAATCTTACTTGAAGGAAACTCAGATTAGACATGTCCCCCAAAAGCAAAGACGCAAAAGAAGGGTAGGAAAGCCAGCATGGCTTACACCAGACGTGATAAAAGCAATTAAGGCTCAGAAAACTGCATTTAGAGTTTTTAAAGAAGCCTCAAATGTCGTTAATCTAAAGGCGTATCGAAAAGCTAGACACTGTGAAGCAAAAAACCAGAGCAGCAAAGCGAGCAAAACAACTGGATTTAGCTAGAAACTGTAATGGGGACAGTAAAAAGTTCTTTAGTTTCTACAAGCTGAGTAAAGTTTCTAGCACAATTGGTCCACTGGAAGTAAACGGGACTACATTGGGTGAGGATAGTGAGATGGTTGAGGAGCTGAGCAAGCAGTTTAAATCAGTGTTTACATTGGAAGATATGACCAATCTGCCGACCATACACCATAGTTCAGTGACATGGGATCTGACAAATGATGTTGATTTCATTGACAGTGATGTTGTTTACAATCATATAAGGAAAATAAAGCAAAATAAGGCAGCAGGACCTGATGAAATTTATGCTAGGGTGTTGCGGGAAACTAAAAAGGAACTGGCATTTCCACTTAGTATAATATTTTGTAGATCAGTTTCACATAGTGAAATTCCAACCGATGGGAAAAGGGCTAATGTAGTTCCTATTTTCAAGAAAGGAGAAAGAGGGAAAGTTGAAAACTATAGGCCAATAAGTCTCACATCCCTAGTATGAAGGTACTCGGATCAATTATCAAGGATAGAATAGTTAGTTATCTGGAAGGTAGCAGATTAATTCAAAATACTCAACATGGGTTTATAAAAGGACGATCGTGTCTCACAAACCTCTTGGACTTTTTGAACTTCGCCACAGAACAATTTGATCAGGGAAATCAGGTTGATGTAGCATATCTTGACTTTAGTAAGGCCTTTGACAAGGTACCCCATAAACGGTTAATGATACAGATTCAGTTCCATGGTATTGCAGGTAACATCTTAACATGGATAGAGTTGTGGCTTTCAGATAGACAGCAAAGAGTGATGCTAAATGGTACAAAGTCCTCATGGCAAAATGTTCTTAGTGGAGTCCCCCAGGGGTCAGTACTGGGGCCACTACTGTTCATTATATTTGTAAATAAAATTGAAAGTGGCCTCAGCAGTAAAGTTTTGAAATTTCCGAATGATTTGAAGGTCTTTAGGGCAATAACAGATCCAGATGAGCATATCTCGCTGCAAAAAGACGTAGACGAACTTGTGAAGTGGTCCGAAGAATGACAAATTAAATTTAATTTTGATAAGTGCAAAATCATGCATGTAGGTGGTAAGCAGCATATGAAGGCTCCATACTTGATGGGTGGCCAAGTGCTATCAGTGACTCAACAGGAGAAGGATTTAGGTGTTATTCTAAACACAAAACTGGGGGCATCAGAACAGACCAAGGAAGCCAGGAAGAAGGCACTGAGAATGTTCGGGGCAATAAATAGGAATGTATCATACAGAAGTGAGGAAGTGATCAGGAAGCTTTACTGTGCATACGTCAGGCCACATTTGGAATACTGCATCCAAGCTTGATCTCCTAGCTATGAAAAAGATTGTTGGCTTTTAGAGAGAGTACAAAAGAGGTATGTCTGTAGGTATGTCTGTATCGGGTATGTCTGTGTCTAATGCTAAAATATGATCAAGACCGATTCGGTTTTTCCCAAAATCACACTCATGAGTCACGCGTATATATTGCAATTATAGAATACAGGAAAGTCTGATTTTTATCGTTTTTTTTAAAAAACAACTTGGACATGGATGATGTCAAAGATACCGGTCTGCAGTGAAGTGGTTCCGTGCCGGTCATACCCGGTTTAAGTATGGGGACAACGACATAATTTCCCCATGATGGGAAGTGACCGCTTTCCAGATCTCATTGAAAATGTCCGACAGCACAGCTATACCACTAAAAGGGAGCTGGCACAGATATAAATTATGGACACGATCCTCAGGCTCCTCAGAAACGCTACGGAGTGATTGAATTGCGGCCCCGATATCGTGCATCGTAAGCGGTTGGTTATAAGCATATTCTACCGATGTCGAGAAGTTCACCGCCGAAGACTCACAGTGCTGGAATTCAGGCCTAAAGTGATATCCACAGCTAAGTTTAACCTTGTCAGGAAGCTTTACTGTGCATACGTCAGGCCACATTTGGAATACTGCATCCAAGCTTGATCTCCTAGCTATGAAAAAGATTGTTGGCTTTTAGAGAGAGTACAAAAGAGGGCTACAAAAATGGTTAATGGCATAAGCAACCTGGCATATGAGGAAAGATTGAAGAAATTGAATATGTTTTCACTTAGATATAGAAGGCTGAGAGGAGATGTCATCGAGGTCTTTAAATTTGTCCATGGTCTGGAGAGGGGATACCTCGGGGAAATGTTTGAATTGAACAGAAATGATGCAATTAGAGGCCATAAATTCAAAATTAAAGTTAACCACAGCAGAACCAGGTTGAGGCAAACTTTCTTCACCAACAGGGTAGTAAAACACTGGAACCAGCTGCCAGAAAACATTGTCAGTAGCAGCACATTGAACATCTTTATAAACAGCATAGACAATCATTATAAGAATAGAGGGCTTGCTTTTCAGTATTACAGGGAGGGCTGATTAACAGATTTGGTGGGCAACTGGTTCAGTGTACAGAGTGCAGCCAAGAAGGGCCCTTGTGGCTCATAGTTGCACTAATCTTTTATGTCTTTGTGTCTAGTATTAGGGCTTAAAATGCGACTGCAAAAACTATGTAGACATCTATCAAAGTTGCGGTGTAAATAAGGATGACATAGGCCCACCGACACCGCCTTCGCTGCCGCAGCCTCCAGCTAGTCCGGGTGAGGTTCTAGTTATTGTTATAGTGTATTTGCCCAGCAGTTGGATGTATGGCTACACACTAGTCCTGGGTAGTGATACCTGTGTATACAAATTTACGGGTTACCTCACCTATCACTCTTTGGCGTCAGGCACATCTGAAAGTGTAACTGATGCTCTGTCCTCACAGTTTCTGACAGAACATTGTCAGCAACTGACAGCTGGTCAATATCAGTACATTGAAGCAGATCTAAGGGCTAATTTGAGAAGCTGGAAAGCTGTAGACTTGTGTAAGTTCTGGAACATTGGTATCAGACATGCTGTTGGTCCTCACCATGAAGACGTTCGCAAAGTTGAAAGGCGCCTCAGGGGCATACAACGAAAGCGTTGAGCCCTTCCGGCCGGTTACGAGCCGTCTGGGAGCAATACTTGGCTAGAGCAGTGCTTTGCTGAACAATGAATTAACCCATTCGCACAGACATTCTCCCTATTTCTTTTTCATGTAGCACTTTCGCATTTCTGGTCTAGTTACACAGGCGGTGTCAAAATATTCACAAGATTATGTTCATGAAAGATGGGCAGGGTCAGGGGTGTCGATTTTTTAAAAACATTGGGGGGGGGCGAAGTGTACTGGACCCCCCCCCACCCAACCAAAAACTTATCGGATTACGCCCACTATATTTTCCGACCTCAATAATTCCCATAATTTTTATTTGACGATGTGTATGTTTATGCTTATTGAACATCCTCGTCAACGGGAAAAATCGTCCAGTAACAGGTGAAGTCACATAAGCAAAAGAGCAGCGCACCGTATATGTCAACATAAAAACTGTGAGTCGTAGCATGCGACTACAGTGTCATACAGTGTATTAGGGGTCATCGTCAATGTCATAGTCAACGTCATCGTCATCTATTTTTTATTTATTTAACATACAGTCCTCCACGTGCAGCGTTACGGACATCTGGGCAACTCACAGATATTACAAAAGAAGATGTGGCAAAGTGACAGATGCCAACAAACATTCGTACAACATAATACAATATCCATATCACTTTCCCCCACTGCATACCCCCCCCCCCCCCCCCCCCTAACAACAACAAACACACAACGGCTGAAACAGAATACTGTTGTGCCCATATGCAGGCTAAAACATACTGGCCTTGATAGAGCATCGGAGCACAGCCGGCCTGAGCTGTGATGACGATGGGCGAAGGTATTTCCTTGGCGCCTAGCATTAGGGAGGGACGAAGCTAACGTTTTGGTGGGGTGTGTTCAGGGTCTGGAAGTCTACTATCTAAGCCTAATCTGTTTATTTACAGTGCAAAATATTCTGGCTAACATCAACTAAGATTTCTGTGTAGCATGGTGTATTTCTTCTTTCTTTCTTTAGCTTTCTTATCAGCATAAAAACAGCATAAGTTGTTGGGGGGCCCAAATCAACATAGGGGGGGGGGGCAAGATCAACATTGGTGGGGCCATGGCCCCCACAAAAGGATACAAATCGACACCCCTGGGCAGGGTTACAGCATCTTTAGGAACTGCACATGAAACGTTGCATCGCTACCAGGAGGCTCAAAAGCGATCATACAATTTCGCATATTGAGCACAGCGCCAGATTTGGAAGTGTGATAATATTGGGATGAGGAATTTTGATTTTCCGATTGGTATGTCACTAACATGTGTGATCCGTACTTCCCAACATATGCCATAGTTAGGTTTGTGAGTAAGAGGCGTATTTATTGTTTACATCCACGAACAGGGGTCACACGCATGCGAAGTACTTGAAACTAGTCGTGACACGATATGTATAGTTTGTGATGCTCTCCAACAGTTTTGTTCGCATGCGAAAGCTTTGTTATTCGTTAATTTCGTTTAAATGAATATGACCATGATTCGACCTTCGCTTTCATGTTGGGAGAGCGAGTGTGAACCAAATGTGGGTTGGCTGAGCTCCCCCCGTACTCGACTCATCTCTATTGTATCACCTTGACCTTGACCGGCTGGGAGCGGCAAACACTTTGGCCGACTCATCGTGCGTACGGATGTGCGGATGGTGGGAGTCCAGCACCTTCTGTGTCCGTAAAAGCCAGCGAAGTGACTAATGATGTTCATTGTTCAGCATACATGTGTTGACGTTTCTTCTTCGTCGTTTTCGTGGTTTTGCTTTGTATGTACAGTCGATCAATAATGCATGTTAGAACTTGACACACAACCTGATCTAGGCTCCCGGCTCGTATTTTACAATATTAAAATGCCGAGAAGCGCCGGATTTAAACCAAAATTGAGAGACAGTGGGGGGGTTGTTACCCGCCCTCCACTCGTGGCTATCGAGGCGGGTGCATAGGGGCAAATTTCCTGCCTCTCTGAGAAGCAGTAGGCCCTTTTCGAGCTCCATGCACTGCCAGAAGGACCATATCGGGGTCCAGAAAACCGCACCGTGACCCACAAAAAATCGTGCCGGGCTACCGAGCAATCGTACCTGGGCCTCGGAAGGAAAAATCAGGCCGGGACTGCAAATTATCGCACCTATTCCACGAAAAATCACACCGGGGTTAAAAACGCACCGGGTCCTAACAAATCGCATTGGAGGCACAAATAAACATGTCGGGGACCGAAATGAGTCCCTCAACAGGAAAATTAGATTATCATTGTTATTCATTCAAAATTACTCCATTGTAAACAGAAGATAGTGATCGAAATACGATGAAAAATATTAATTCGAGCTATATGGTTGCGTTAGTGACAATAAGCATTCTAAGAGGTCAGGATTATCCTTTTCCAAGATTGCGCATAAACGTAGAGTGCCTACATTTATCGGTCTGTGCCAGCTGGCAGAGATAGTGTGGCGAGTATTTGCCCGAGCCAGTTGGCGAAGGTCTTGTGGCGGAATTGGAAGTAGAATTTGTGGCATATATCGCCGATAGATGGGTCAAAATCAAGGGACAAGATGGGTACGACAGGATGGGCACGACAGTGGGCAAAAGTCTATTGCCGAAGTTGATGCAACAGACAACATTGAGGGACTAGTGCTACACGGGCAATTACGGGCCGCGTGGGTGGGTTTCAGATCATTTGGAAAGCATATAGTCAAGAGCGATCCAAGACGATTTGCTAGACATGTTTGACAATGGCTATCATTTATGTGGGCGATGGTGTCCCGTCTGATTTCCTCGATCTATTTGAGATATTCTTTTTTTCAAATAGCAGCAACTACTGTAAAGTCATTCCGTAGCATATTCATTGATTGATTATTTGCGTTTAAGGGCGCGCCGACTACTAGGTCATTTAGCGCCCATCCGTAGCATATTCAAAAGTTCACAATGTGCATGCTTGCAGATTATTCAGAAGTTTATAATGTATACGCTAGCAGATTATTCAGTTTAGAGTGTACATGACTACAGCTAACAGCGGAGAGTGCGGTTAATACCTTGGGAGGAGGGGGGGGGGGGGCTTAGTTTGGTCCTCCGGGTGCACATAATCATTAAAAGTGATTTTTTGTTTACTGCTGCAGGAATAACAGCAAGATAACACATGACGCGTTATATGGCTGATGTCTGGCTCCAGAGATAGCACACACAAGGCCTGTGGTTGCATGTCACCGGGCAGACATGAGCAGAATATTTGATTTTATTTGACATCAGCGTATTCTTAAGAAAAAAATAATCGGAACTAAAGTGGGCGCTACGCGAGCCGAAGTGTGCCAACGACTCGTGACAAGCTATACATGTATTTATTGGCATGACACTCGGAAACCATTAACACACACGGCACACCAGCTCATCCACAGCACATCAGGAGGTAAAGAAGTTGTCGATTGTCACAACTTGCCCGCCGTTTTTTAGCTTGACCTTGACCTTGGGTTGCGGGCAGGGGAAGGTATCAGGCTTTGAGGACCCGCCGAAGCCGTCCCAGCCGTGGTCGGCGGGCCGCTTGCGTGACGGGGGGACCGTGTTGGCACCGCCGGCGCGCGCCGCGAAGTTAGCCAGGTGCATGTTCTGCATGAGTAGGTTTTTGCCCTTGAGTCGGGTGCAGTCGACGGCAGAGCGGGTGGGACCGGTGGTGGGCCGGCCCAGCAGGCGACTGCTGACCGACGGCCGCGCCGACGCCACCGACGCCACTGATGTCTGCTTCATGCGCGGCGGAGAGGGCGTCGCCAGCGTGACCGTACGCAGCGCCAATCGCGGCGTCTCCACCAGACCGTCAGCAGCGCCGGCTACCCGACGGCCAGGCGCCACCTGACACATACAGACCAGGCACGGGTCAGCCAAAGCAAACCAGAGCACCGCACCACTGACTCGGCTGCCATGTCCGCCCCTAATTCGGCTTACACAAGTCATTGAAGCACCTCTAACCCAATTCACCAACCTGATCCTAAATCGGGCACCATGATTACAAATATTTCAGCCCAGTGCTCACAAATCTGCATACAATAGGCAAGGAAATAAATATATATCTATCCAACGATATCGTTACGTTCTTGCATAGTTATCGTGCGTGTTTTCTTCTGAGCCATGTGCATAAGCAGTGAGCATACAATATTAAGCTGATTAATTGAGCATAATATTTAAGCTCCAATCTTTTATACCGAGCATATCGTGAAATGACAACTTCCTTGCTAAATATTGCTTTTGCATATTTACTGCTGAGCAGAAGCACAAACGTACAGGTTACAGCCCAAAAGTATTTCGCCAGCAGGGACTATGGCCGTAACCAAGTTCAGTTCAGACAGCTGGTGCCGTGCCCTGACAACGTGCGCCCCGTCCGCTTCTGCTCCCCTTGGTTCATATCTCTAGGTTAGCACAGCACTACATCAAGAATTGGGAATTCGGGCTATGTTGAATTGCCAGAATTGTCAGAATTGCTCTGAGATAAGCGTATTCAAACCCGACCCTACTTAGCCGATTTGTCCTGGAACGTCCCAGGTAAAAGGCGATAATTGGCAACCAACTCCGCCCTTCCACATACCTTCACCGGGGGTTTTGAGGAAGCTCTGGCCCAAAATGTACATGCAATGACAAGGACCAACCTCGGGCGTAGTCTGATCAATGGTGTCCGGAGCTGTGAGGACAGGTCGTGACCTGAGTTCAACTGGAGTAATGTTTTCTGACAAAAGACGGGTCAGGGCTGAATTTCTCGTGTCACCACTTGGTGATACCACAGCTGCCTCCAGAGCCTTCACCTGCCAAACAAATGAGGAAAAAACTGGTAAGATGGGTGCACACCTTTGCATGGCACGAGATGGTTACGTACTCCTGAACGGTACATATCGTTTGAATGCTTCTAACGACATACTCACTAAGAAGTACATGGTATCGCGTGTCGCATGTCGTCTATATATCACCGACAGTCAATGCCCAAGTATAGGCGAAGTCATATAAAAATAAACTTGCACACAAGTGACAAATGACATGCTTGATTATGCGAGTATGCGAAGCATACGCAATCTCAAAGATTTGCTCTCAAAACGGCCGTAAATGCAGCGACTTGCCGCTTCACTTAGCCTATTGTGCCCCAGAAGAGATCGGTCGTTGGTGACAATGACATGAAGTAATTTACACTGCGATAGGCGCTAACAAATGTGCCAGCTGCAACACTATTTGCCCTGCCAAACGACACGTGGAGAGGTGTTGCCTGAGCATTACCGATGGTTCTAGATGGCACATGAACAGAAGTATCTGAAAGGAGAGATGAAGCGATGAACCCTTTGCACACTTTCCATACAAATAATACTTCGCGCTGTACGTGTCTCGCATTCACATG
>JAOTOL010001503.1:335000-485000 GCA_034440575.1 Imbricaverruca yamaguchii | reverse complement strand
CATCTGTAAGCCAGTTGCTGGCAGCGTTCAGGCCATCAGTTTTCTCCTCATTTTGGAGAAGACGTCTCTAGCCGACGCAGACGTACCTTGCGTTTAGAGTGGCTGCAATCCAAGAAGACAGCACCTGCTGGTAGAATTGCTGGTGGAGCCTGCGGTTCGACCTACTGGTGAAAGGCTTTCTATGTTGATCATCACGGAGGTCATTATCACAGTCCATACGCCCTGGCTCGTGGCCCTTATTCACACCCTGAGGGGTAGGTTGGCGCAATCCTGAGCGACCCTCCCGGAAGCCCTACTTCCTCGTCTGCAGCTCGGAATCCAGCAGCCGTTCCAGCTGCTCTTGCGAATGCACTCCAAGTTGGGTACAGCAGGAAATGCCCTACATGACCGTGAACTGTTGAATACTGCTATCTTCAACTGGTGCCGCAGGCAGCTCGTGCAGCATTATCGCTGTTGTCAGAGGAAGCTCCTCTGAGCCAACTGGCCACCGCAGCTTTGTTCTTGGAAGCTTCGGCTTCAGGCCTGTTGTCAGAGGCTGGATACTCAGCATGAAGACGGCTCCAGTCGGCGCAGTCCCTTCGGACACCAGCGCACTGGCCACACTACAGGATATAGTTGCGACGTTAACGTTGGCGGGCAGTCACCTGGAAACCGTCCGGAGTGACAGGTCACCAGAGTGAACGGCCAGACACCACTAGTTCCAGGGCCAGCGGGGGGGGTCGACGGAACCATCAGTGGAAGAATCGGCGGGATCATCGGTTGGGCCATAGGTGGCATCATTCGTGGGACCATCGGTTGGGCCATAGGTGGCATCATTCGTGGGACCATCGGCGGACCATCGGTGGAACCATTGATGGGAACATCGGCGGGGCCGTCGGCGCTCCCGCTCCGATCGCAGCCCGCAGTCGTATGCTTTTCGCCGCATGCTAATTCCCAGTTCATATGTTGGAGGGGGCAAAGTCACTATTGGAGAGACAAAATTGAGCATGGGGGGATGTCCCTCCAAAAGTATGCAAAACAACACCCGTGGTTCTAATTCTTGTTTTAGCTGGAGGTATGCCACACAACCATAAAGTTACAGAATGCATTAGGATCAAAATGCTTAACCACAGGATTAAACGCAATTGCACCACAAATGCCCCATCTGCGTCCTATTTTTCGGCCGCAGTCTCAAGATTCCGTTCTGCATGATGTCATGGTTCCGCTTACTCCGATTACATCGTATTCATGTTTGCCGAACAGGGCCCATGACTGCAGGCGAATGACGACTAGGTCAATGGGGGCAGCGCGGACCGACGGCTGGCTGACGGCCGTGCGGGTGTGCTGGCAGGTGAGCGGCGGCCGGCAGGGTGCGGTGGTGGCACAATGGCCGGTGTGCCGTACACAGGGCGCGCCTGTTGTGGCGGCTGGCGGTGGTGCCCGGGGCGGGTCCGGCCGGCCGCGGCCTACGATCGGCCGGCAGATAGCTGCCAGTCAATGGATTCAATTACAGCCGCGTCGACAGGCGGGATGAGAGGGTGGACAGTGGCGAAACTGCGGCCTACTGCAGACGTCAGGCACCACCGAACTCGTGCATTGTCCACGGCCGCTCTAGGTGGGCGCCGCCTCGTCAACCAGAAACCGGGTAGGCCGTGGTGCGGTTCCCTGCTATACTTCAGATTATTTATCTTGATGGATAATTGTTTCAACTTCATCAACAAGGTGGCCTCAGAGTTAGACAACACTTTTAAATACCCTTTCCTAATACCAATAACAGGATGTTCTCATTACCCTTTGTTGCACCAATAGCATGGAATAAAATAGTTTGCTCTCACTTCCATACGATTGAAGATGGATCTAGGAATAAAATAATTTTGAAAAAGACGCATCAGGCAATACATTACTAGAAAATATGAACTTTTTCATTGAATGCCAATAATAGTGATGTGCATGCACGGTGATCTGGTGTCTTATTCGGATATTTTCGTCTAAGTATCATGTTTTCTTTTCTTTCTTCTTTCTTCATACTTGGTTTGTCTTTTCTCCTTCGTGTAGGAGGAGAAAAGACAAACTTGGTTTGTCTTTTCTCCTTCGTGTATAGATTAGGAGATGCATGTGCAAGATTAGGGGTTTTACATTATTTCCCCATTAATAGCAGTTCTTTATCTGGAGCCCTCGAAGACGTTTCTGGCATTGCTAATTGTCTGAGAGGGCTTCAGGAACATCTTTCACTAATAGCTGGTGGTAGGATCTGTCCAGCAGGAAACGGGAGCGGGGATTGGTGTGACCTACCTTAACTTGCTTACCACGACCTACTACTCACCCATGGAATTTAACGTAATTAGGTTGCTCGGGTATGAAAGGGCACTTCTGTCTACCTATTAAACCGCGCACCTCCGGGGGGGAAGATATCTACCCCCTGCGGTTTTTCCTAATTTGCCGCCATACTAATCGAGTTAGCAAGGCCAAACCTCACATGGCTGCTCATTAGTCTCTTCCGCATATCCACATACATTTTTAACCCTGGGTCACCTTAGGTCAGGTCACCAGGTCAGGCGAAGTGACACTACACTCGGAGTTCTAGGTGGCATAACTTCCACAATAATTGGGCAATTGATTTCAAACTTATAACACGTCATGATCTCATCAATGACCATGATATGTATATCGTTTTTCTCGTAGCATTGACCTTAGGTCAGGTCGCGACCATGGCTTCCACATTATAGGGCTATGGCAAAATATACAAATGTTTCCTGGTTACATATCTGCTCTCGGAATGATCTCACCACGGTTGTGGCATGTAGATGGAAGCTATGCTCAATGTTGCCGCTGACGTTTTTGCTCAGTGACCTCACCAAGGTCATCTGAGGCCACCTGAGATCACTATACATTTCTGCGCATTATATCGCACTGCATTGAGCTAGAAGGCTGCAATTACCGTCATTGTGCTTGTATCGCCAAGACGTGTCGATTGATACATTGCATGCCCTCACTAGGCTACTTCATGACCTTGACCAGAGGTCATAGTTTCGGTTCACCTGACCTTACATCACACCGCCCATTGTCGATAGCACATTTCAAGGACTGTCGAATGGTGTTCTCCGTTTGTTTCTATCTGTTACAGGTCCGGAGATATATGTAAATATCTGAGAGTCCCACCCGATCTGGTCGAATTTGGCCTATGATGGCCCAGTGACCTGAATATTGACCTGAGCGAAAAATGACCGAAACACTTTCGATAGAGCCTGTCACCAGCTATCCAACGCCGTTTTCCGTTTGTGGCCAGCTAGCATAGCTCTAGAGATCTTATGGGCGGGGCAGACATCTGCCCCCGGACATGCGAAGTTTGCGCGGATCGCCGAACGTGCCAGTGTTAATGGGTAGGGGCGATTTAAAAAAATGAAGGAAGTGCATCATTGTAGCTTCTTCAGTAAGATATAAATATTTAAATATGACATCAGACAACACAGTTTCAAGGTACCCATCTGACACTATTCCACAAATATTCCTGTAATATAACGCAATCACAAATATTTTGGCCAAATCGGACACAATCTCACAAGGTGACAAAAATGATGTAGCACATGTTCTTAATTTATCACATCATATGACCGTTTAGTGTTCGGCACTCTTCCCCACCCTGACCAGTTTCCACCAAATCTCTGCCCCTCCACCTCTTCCGTCCACCATGCATTTTACAATTTCTACATGGGGTCCAATTTTGCTGAACTTCAAACTTCGCTGACTGATCTCACTAATTATGCTCGCTTTTGCTGTATTATAGTGATAGAGGACTGTTGTTTCTGCACACGGGCACCCAATGGTTAATGTGTAGCCTTGGATTATATGATAAAGAAGTCATCTATATCGTTGTAATCTATATTCGTCCTTACTTCACAGTCACGTCATATACCATGCGAGTATACCATGCTGGCGCATCTAAACGTTGCCATGCATCATCCTGTTTCTCGTAAACATTCCAAAACGTTCGCCCAGAGGTTTGGGTGGTCGGAGGGCAGGGGCGTCGATTTGTAACCTTTTGTGGGGGCCATGGCCCCACCAATGTTGGTCTTTGCCCCTGCAATGTTGATTTGGGCCCCCCAATAAGCCATGCTGTTTTTATGTTCATAAGAAAGCTAAAGGAAAAAGAAGAAAAAAATAAGAAGAAAACACCATGATGTATAGAATACTTAGATGATGTCAACCAGAGTATTTTGTACTGTAAAGAAACAGATTAGATTTAGATAGTAGACTGACTCTCCACCTTTTGCTGCAAAGTTGAAAATTGTGCAAAATAACAAACAACAAAATAACTGGATTTCCCTCCACTGTGAAAGTACAACTTGCATGATAAAATGCTGAGATTAGCAGATGCTGATGGATTATAAATCAGATTGCCTGACAAAATTTGCTATGCCACTGAACAATTCCATTGTCATACTGATGTTTGTACACACCACAAATCACCCTTGTGATGAACTCAAGTTGAATGGAGAATCAACTCATGGATCAATCGTTTTTTTGGATGAGTTACAAGTTGAGTCAATTCTTGCCTCCAAAATATGTCTTGAGTTGTGAGTTGAATCACATCTTTGCATAAAAGATTAGTTGAATCATGAGTCAATCATTCAAATCACAATGAGTCACTTGAGTCTTGTGACTGAAATGCAAGCTATGAAAAAATGATATAAAGCATGTATCTATGTGGATGGTATGTCATGACACAAAGTAGGGAGCAAAACACAGTACAATTATCCTTGCTTAAGATTACAATTGTCAAATTGTCAGCTGTCAGTGAGTAAAGAATCAGAGGTACTGAAGTAATTCACCAAGAACCAATGACAGTAACCACAAATAAGTACCTATTATTGTTAAGCTTGGTATTCATAATAAATATCATGCATGAGTCAATCCTAGTGCCAGGAACACAAATCACAAATGGGCTGTGATTGTGAAAAAGAATGTGGAACCGAAACAGTCCTACACTGCAACAGGCATCTGCACTGAATAAAATAGCTTTGACTTGTTATTTACCACATGCGCGTGTGACACGCATGGGACAAATAACAAACAAAAGGTACGTATGCCAGAGGGTAGATTGAAGTTTTCCTTCAAGTCTGCATGACGTCAGACGAAGGTTTTTTCTTAAATATGACATCAACTTGGTTGCGGAAAACTTTTCGGAAAACGTTTCTGAAACCATACGCTATGGTCACTTTGCTACCTAGAAAACTTGCTACTTAGAAAACTTAGTTAACGCCAACCAGCACATTTTGTACTGAAATGAAAGATTTTGATTGGATAGTGGATTGACTCTCCACCTCCTGCTGCAAAATTGAAGAGTGAAAAACAAAAAGGAGTTTGATTTTTTTATACTTTGCAGGCACAACTTCCAACATAATATGCTGAGATTAGCTAATGTAGATGCATTTAGCACCAGATTGTCTGACAATCTGCAAAGCCACTAGATAAAACTTGCACCGTCATGATG
Organism: Imbricaverruca yamaguchii; assembly: GCA_034440575.1. Lineage (NCBI taxonomy): Eukaryota > Metazoa > Arthropoda > Thecostraca > Neoverrucidae > Imbricaverruca > Imbricaverruca yamaguchii. Next base: position 479,530 of record JAOTOL010001503.1, on the reverse strand, counting down.
CTTGCACACATGACCAATAGAAAAAGCACATGCATATAGAGCTTTACCTGGATTCATACCATTCTTAACCCGTCCCGTCTCGGGGGGGGTCTTCAACCGCCCCCATCAGGTTTTTCGCGGATAGCTGACGAACAGCGCAGGGCAGCGCGCCCAAATTTGGCATATCTTTTCCCACATCAATTTGACATGCTGATTCAAAACTTTTAGGTCAGGTCATCTAGGGTCAACGAGTTAGTCAAGGTCAAGTGAGGTCACCTCCAAAAAAGTTCAACCAGTCGTCACGCTTTAACGGATACAGATATTTTAATGAAACTTTCAGCGTTTGCTTATCTTTAGGGATGCAGCAAAACATACGAGTGGAAATTTTCTTTTTTTTTAGTTTTTGACTACATATAAATTTTGCGTATTTGCCATATTGCAATATGTATGTTGCAGGATTCTGGCTAAAGTGACAGGATTCTGGCTAAAGTAAGCATTTTTTGTTAGAGTAAGTTGACTTCCAACAACGTTTCTCGGTCTGCTCTACCCATTGGAAAAGGAAAATTAAAGAAAACTTGAAAACACAAAATTTTGAAATCTCAGAAAAATAAAATTTTTATTTTTTGGTGGCCAAAAAAATTATAGCCCTGGTCGATTTCGCTGTCCTTTTCTCATTCCAATTTTTTTTCTCATATATCCCCCAAAATAAACTCCCCAGAGTAGAAAGCATAATGTAAGTCGTGAAAAGTCGTGAAAATCTAGCCCCCTGGTGACATCACTTTTGGGGAAAATTTTTTTTTCGGGGGGTGGACTCGGACTCTACTCGTCGAGCGCTTTCCGATGACACCTCTTTCGTTTTCGTGCGATGCTTAGTTTGGATTTTAGAATGGGGTCTTCAACCGCCCCCCCCCCCGATACGGGGTGTGAGGATTTGACCGGAAAGACGGCGCGGGTTAACTTCCAGACATGCACATTGTGAAACATGCACACAATCCATGTCAGTCAACAGCAGTCAGTTATTGAGATTGTGGACATACGAAGTATATAAATATTCAACAGGCAACCAACCACACTATAAGCTTCATATTTACCTAGGTACCTACTGACCTAAATGTCCAACGGCAATGTGCATATTCAATAATAATATGGGGAAAACCAGTCTCAACCTGAACAAACAATAGGCACATATGAGCCAAATATAATCCGCCATTTTATGATACCATGAAAGAAAAAGTCAGCAAGAAGCTGCATGCATACTGTATTATAATCCCTACTCGTGAAGAAAGCAGTAGGTAGGTACTAAGCCGTAGCTTACAAGACACTACACGAACCCTGTAGGTCAAACCCCATCACCAGATATCTGGAGAGACTTAATCCGCGCCGTCTTTCCGGTCAGATCCTCACTCGGGGGTCTCGGGGGGGGGGGTTAGTAACACCCCTCTAAAATCCAAACTAAGCATCGCACGAAAACGAAAGAGGTGTCATCGGAAAGCGCTCGACGTGTAGGGCCAGGGTCCACGCCTTAAAACAATTGTCCCCCAAAAGTGACGTCACCAGGGGGGCTAGATCTTCACGACTTACATAATGTTTTTGGCTCTGGGGAGTTTATTTTGGGGGCATATACAAAAAAAATTATGTGGAAGGAGAAAAGGACAGCGAATCGACCAGTGCTTCAATTTAAAAAAAAAAAATTCGTTTTCAAGCTTCCTCTAATTTTCCTTTTCCAATGGGTAGAGCAGACCGAGAAACGTTGTTGGAAGTCAACTTCCCCAAATAAAAATGCTTACTTTAGCCAGAATCCTCTATTTGAACTGCAATTTGGCAAATACGCAAAATTTATATGTACTCGAAAACGAAAAAAGACAAATTCCACTTGTACGTTTTGTTGCATCCGTAAAGATAAGCAAACGCTGAAAGTTTCATTAAAATATCTGTATCCGTTAAAGCATTTCGACTCGTTGAACCTTTTGGAGGTGGCCTCACTTGACCTTGACTAACGCGTTGACCCTAGATGACCTCTGACTTCAAAGGTATGCCAAATTTAGGCGCGCTACCGCGCGCCGTTCGTCCACTATCTGCGAAAAACATGAAGGGGCGGTTGAAGACCCTCGAGACGGGACGGGCTAATAGACACTAGCGCGCATGAAATGCCACAATCGCGTTCTTCAGAACATCCAAAATCGTAGTATCCAAAGATAATCACAAAATCTCCAGTTCAAATTTGCGGTTGCGATTGGCAAATATGACGGAGCTAAGACATTTGTGATGCAATTTCGCGCAGTGTTTAGGAACAGTAGACGAAAAGTTGGTAGGTAACCTTCAACAAGTCTAGTTCATGCATCTTTTTTATTTGTGCTCAGGGTTTCTATGTTAATACCACATAGCTACCATAATTGTCTTTAAGAACAGCTGGTTTTACTTTGCTTTTATTAATATTTTAATTCCATTGCTCTTCGTGCTTTTTCTGCCCAGGATTGGGGCACCCAATGTCGCATTTCCGTCAGGGGTTGGCACAGTTTAAGGTAATTTCTGGTGTATTATATTTTTAATGCAATGCTTAGGAATGTGATTAACATGCTGCGACCAATCATCTTGGTAAATTTGTGTTTTAAGGTGTTTTATGGATTCTTGGAAATTATCATTTGAATGCAATGTTTATGAATGTGACTAAGATGATGGGACCACTCATTTTCTGCACAATTGCCTGCTTTTCTGGTTGTGAGCAAAATAACACAAAAAGGGCTTTTAATAATGTGACAGGATGATTTTTTGTTTAAAAATAAAGCAAATATGCAATATAACCCAACCTATCTCTCTTTTGAGAAAATAAAACGAACACATAACATTTTCAAAATTTCAAGCAATATATTTTTCATTTTTAAAAATGGAAAAACCAAACCCAACCGAACCTAACTTAACATGAGCTATTTTTGAAGATGAACTACATTTTCTGTTACATTTTGGGGAGATTTTCGATAAAAAATCCAAATTAAAACGCCTAAACCAGCCTGACCTAACCAAACCTAGCCAATTGGTTGTGTTATGGGGGCAAATGTGTATATAATTTTGTATTGTTACCACTTTAAAACACAATATTTCTGGTTAGGCCAGGTTTGGTTAGTTTTTATTTTAAAACTTCAAGGAAATAAATTGGCTGATATTTTTTCAGTTTTGTTTTTGCAATTGTTTTCTCCAAGGGCTGGTTAGACTGAAGTTAGGTTAGGTAATCTTACTCTTTTAATGTATTTGTTTTTATGCTATGCTACCTAACTCAAAGCCTATTTTCGTGTTATTTTGCTCCCAACATGAAATTAAATATTTACACGGATAATGAGCGATGCCATCATCTTAGTCACATTCATAAACATTGCATTACAATATATATTCAATAAGTTAATAAAAAACCTAAAAGCGCAAATTTATCATTCTATCCTGTCGAAATACATACTTTTCAATGGGGAGTACGAATATCACCCAAAAGGGGTGTGGAGTTAGGTAGTATAGCATAAAAGCAAAGTTAAAAAGATGTAAGATAACCTTACATAACCCGTCCCAACTTTCTATGGAAGAAGTGAATTGTTTACATTGAAATTTTCCAGGTATTTTTCACAATTACTTTCAACTTAAAAGACCTAACGTAACCTAACCTAAACTAGCCAGCACTGCTATTTAAAAAGAAAATTATCATGCTTTAAATATATTTCCTTTTTTTGTTCTCACAACAAAGCCTAACCTGACCTGACTTAACCAACCCCAACTTCTTTGTAAGCTTGATGGAAGTAAAATGTGTGTAGAACGTGTCTGGTGGTTACCTTAAACTGCAATAATGCCTGTTTTTAGGTAATTTTTTCTTCAATTTACGGTAATCTCTCATGAACGTGCTGAACACGATGTAACCACACATTTCCTCTGCACATGCATACTTTTCAATAGGGAGGAAACATGACCCCAAAAAGGGGCTTGGATTTGAGTAAGATAAGATGAAAAATATTGTTCAGAATAAAGAAAAAGAAGATGTAAAACAACCTTACTTAATCAAGCCTAGCCATCCATGCATTAAATATAATCATTTTCCCGATGGACAATTTCCTAACATTTTTTTTTGTTCAGAAACTTCAAAATAAAAAGCTTCCTAACCTAATCTAGCTTGAACTGTTTTTGAACAAACAAAAAATATCTTGCTTTAAAGAAAAAACTAACTTACAACAATAGCTTGGCCTAACATACCTTGGCGAAACCTTTTAATGATTCATGGAGGTAAAATGGGTGTACAACTTGTTTTGTGGTTACCTTAGACTGCAATAATCCCTCTTTTTGGGCTACATGGTGCATGTGATGACAGCATTGCAATTATTGCTTCACAAAGAACAAGAACATGTTGAACGTGCTATATTTTCAGGAATGGATTCCTGGGCTGACAACATTTTCTCAGTTGCCAATTTGCAGGTCAGATCTACATCATTTGTGTTAAGAAACATGATAAATTCATCGCCATCCATATACCGGTTTGTGGATAATAAGTTATTCTGACGATTTCTGATGTAATATAAATGCATCTTATATTCATATCATTGGAAAATGACAAGTTTTCATGATAGAAGCAGGCGAAGTTAAAGTACTTATACATCATCATATAAGTGGTCAGTTCACTAACAAGACAACAAATTCACTTCAATAACATTAAAAACAACATGTGGCTCACTCTTTTTTCACGTTTGAAATCGATGACAATGCTTTCTTGAATCATGTTTGAAGCGGATGAAGGAAGTGCATTCCTTTGAATGTAGAAGCCCTTTGAACCATATGTTATGTCCTTCACAGTGCTGCTCCATCCACCTCCAACTCCAACCCTGACAAAACTTCAGGAGCTCATCCATCTCCAAAGTAGCTTGTGGAAGAAGGCATGCATTGCAGCATGACTACTGTGATCTGAATTACATTGTATCCCTGTTGCCTTATCATCCATTCTTGCCAATCCATGTAGCTGATGTTTGACTTCCCTCAAACTGTTAGGAGAACTTTGAAGTTGAAATCACGTGTGAGTGATGAACCAGATGAACTACTCCTGGATTCTTATATTGCAGTATTGCATTGCACAGTGGCATACCAAATGGGGGAGAGCATTGTGGGCAGTTGCCCCTACCCTCCTGATAGGTTGTGGGCCCCCAATAATCCACCGAGCTCAGGAAAAAAAAATTGCGACATGCTCCATAAGAATCCAGCTTTGTCTCACAAAAAATCACATTGGGTGTCCCTAAAAAGTCGCGCAGGGGCCTCTGATAATAACGCTGAGGCCTCAAAAGCTTCCATCTGGGCCTCTGAAAATCACGCGGTGGCCTCGAAAAAAAAGTCGTGCCGGGTTCCAGAAAATCACAACTGGGCCACAAACGGTCGGGCCGGACCCCCCTGAAAAACACTCTGAGCCTGGGATGGCAATAATTATCGCCCCGGCCCCGGTAAATCACTCTAGATGCATGACAGGTCGCACCGGGGCCCTAAAGGTTTCGCTGGGGTCACCAAGATATTAATCCGGGGAAGATAAAAACAGGCCGGGCACGAAAATTCACTCTGGAATCTCAACAATGGGTCCAAAAGCCCACAAAACGTGTTGTGCCCCCAAAAACGTGTCGTAGTCACTAAAACTCGCGCAAGGGATCCAAACAAGTGACAAAGAGGCCAAAAATCGCATTTAGACCAAAACAAATCCACACCGCTTCCTTTGAAAATATCACTGGGGGCCAAAACACCGCGCCAGAGCCCCACAAGTCGCAGCTGGCTTCCCAAGAGACAATATCTCCACAGAATGTCACCTTGCGGATACAAAAATTGCGTCAACGATCCACAAATTAGGAGGGCATCATTCCCCGAAAAAATAATAATGTTTTGGAGCACCGAAAAAAAACAACGCACCGAGAGCCCGAAGGATCGTACTAGGGTCCAAAAATATCCTGGAAGGGGCTTACAAGAATAGGCTTGACCCCAAAAATGTCAAGGGGACTATCGGATTGTCCCGAGCACTGGACAATTCAGAATATGTCGCGAAATATAATTATCCGACAGACCTTTCTACTCTCGATGGTGCCATCTGCGAATAAAAAAAGCACGTCGAGCAGCCACAGTGGCGTACCAAAAGGAAAAATGCCACCTCGCCCACCCGATACTGAAAGGGTTGGCTCCAAAGAATCGCGCCGGTTCCCAAAAAATCGCGCTGGGCCCGATACATTCGCGTCGGGGCCCCAGAATTCGTGTAGGGGGCTGTAAGGGAATACACCGAGCGCCTTAAAACTTACACCAGACTCACGCAAATTTGAACCGGGGTTCACCAAAATCGCGCTGGGGTGCAGCTAATTACAACAAGCCCCGAGAACTCGCGACGATATCCACAAATATCACGTACTGGACCCAAAATTCCGGCTTAGTACAAACAAATTGTGTCGGAGTATCACAAGTTCCCCTCTGCAAATACAGCATGGCCCCAAAAAATCACACCTGAACTCCATAAAAGTAAGCCGATGCCTTCTAAAGTAAGGAGAGATTCCGAAAAAAACATATGTCCGAGTCAGGAACATCTCTCCAGAGCTCCAAACGTACCGCATCACTCTGTCCCCAGTTCAAGGGGACAGTGATAGTTCATCTAGTGATAGAAGAACTCCTCAGTATGAAAAAGCCAAAGGTTGTTATGGAGCATTTGTGAAGTGTATGATGTTTAATGATCAGAGTATCCGGTCAAAATTTGATGAGTTTAAGTGTAATGTTGCTGAGGAGGAACCAAATTTTGTTTGCATGACGGAGGCATGGGTCAGTGAAGGGTATTTTGGAGATAACTTGCAGGACTATGAGATCCAGGGATACAATATGTTTCCGTGCAATAGGGGTCCAGCAATGAAAGGGGGTGGTGTAATGCTCTATATGAATAGCTTATTCGGTTCTCAAAAAGTAGCAGATGGGGATAAAAATGTGTCTGTGGAGTCCATTTGGCTTGATGTCACTGTGGGAAAAGGCAACAGCAATACTCTTAGGATAGGAGCTTTCTACCGATCAGGAACCCTGCCACATTCTCTGCAACTGGAGCTTGACAAGGTGATTTGTGAGGAAATCAGTAGAAACATTAAGAGGAAGTGCCTTAATAATAATGGCAAGTGAAATTTAATTTTGATAAGTGCAAAATCATGCATGTAGGTAAGCAGCATATGAAGGCTCCATACTTGATGGATGGCCAAGTGCTATCAGTGACTCAACAGGAAAAGGATTTAGGTGCTATTCTAAACACAAAACTGGGGGCATGAGAACAAACCAAGGAAGCCAGGAAGAAGGCACTGAGAATGCTCGGGGCAATAAATAGGAATGTATCATACAGAAGTGAGTAAGTGATCAGGAAGCTTGATTGTGCATATGTCAGGCCACATTTGGAATACTGCATCCAAGCTTGGTCTCCTAGCTATGAAAAAGATTGTTGGCTTTTAGAGAGAGAGTACAAGAGAGAGCTACAAAAATGGTTAGAGGCATAAGCAACCTGGCATATGAGGAAAGATTGAAGAAATTGAATATGTTCTCACTGAGATATAGAAGGCTGAGAGGAGATCTCATCGAGGTCTTTAAATTTGTCCATGGTCTGGAGAGGGGATATCTTGGGGAAATGTTTGAATTGAACAGAAATGATGCAATTAGAGGACATGAATTCAAAATTAAAGTTAGCCACAGCAGAACAAGGTTAAGGCAGACTTTCTTCACCAACAGGGTAGTAGAACACTGGAACCAGCTGCCAGAAAACATTGTCAGTAGCAGCACATTGAACATCTTTAAAAACAGCATAGAAAATCATTATAAGAATAGAGGGCTTGCTTTTCAGTATTACAGGGAGGGCTGATTGACAGATTTGGTGGGCAACTGGTTCAGTGTAGAGTGCAACCAAGAAGGGCCCTTGTGGTTCATAGTTGCACTAATCTTTGATGTCTTATGTCTTCATGTCTTACCCCCAGATGCCTTCAAAATTTGCGTAAGGTCCCAAAATAATGGCGTACCGGAGCTTGAAAAAGCGTGGTGAGACACAAATATATAGCGTCTGGTGGCCGAAAAATCAGTCTGGGACTCCGACTTAAAACAATTGAGAAGTCACGAAAATTTGCGTCGAACCCAGAAAACTGCTCCAGCCCCCCGAAACTACACACCTGGGCCAGAATAGTCACGCTGGGATCCCGATGAATTATACCGGAAGAGCCACGGTTGTGCTGGGGTTTCAACACATGTGCAAAAATTAACCCCTCAATTAAATACAGCGGAACCATAACAGCAAAACGGGAGGCCGAAAATACATCGGGACCTCCAAAATGGACCAATTTTTTTTCTCGCAAAAAGCGGCAGGGCCGAGGCCCCAGCTATGCCTTAACATATGGCTGCGGCCCCCAAAAAGCGAATTGGTCGAAAAAATAGACCCACGGGAACGGGGACCATACCAATTCCGCCGATTCGAAAATTGTTTTGATTTCTGCCATTATTCCAACTTTGCAAAAATTTGCACATATTTATTTCCGACTGTAGCAAAGAAACCATTCCAGCTGACATTTCCATTTTCAAACCTTCGGATGGCCCTTCTGGAAATCTTCTGGGATGATCTTTTCGGACTCCTTGGCCGTGACTGGAGAAGCATGCACCTAGTGTGTCTTATTCTTGGTCTTGGCCTCGCCATTGGGTACGGACGGAGTCCTCAGTGTTGGTAAGAAAGGAGATAGTGGAACGATTGCGTTGATTAATGCCTGTACTCCGGTGTGCATTTTAGTTTGCTTGGTGTCGTGTGGTGACTGACTAGACTCGGTGATCATGATGACTACACCAATCAAGTTTAAAGGAATGGTTTTTCGTTGGGTGTGAGATGTCGAAATGAGCACGGTAGGAGGTCGGTTGGTTGGTTGGTTGGTTGGTTTTACGACACATCGACCGTTGATTCATGTAGCGTCGGCAATCTCTCACGCCGATTGGCCGCGGGCGAAGAGTAGCGACATGTGAGACTCGAACACAAAACTAAGACGGGCAACTTACCCCTAGGCCACTCGGCCCCCATGGTGGGATGTCGAAGTTTGTAATGGAATTAGTATCATTTAAAATGTTTTTGATGTCTCATACTCAAAGTTGTGCTAATGGTTTAGTTACTTATGACTGTACATTTATCATTTGTTTTGATATGCATAATTTAAGAGCTATATACTGGATAAAGATAATAATAACTATGTTATACTCTGGTATTGTATTCCAGATCACATTATAGGTAATCCTTTTAATTGAAATTGCACTGCGAAATGTTCGTATATCACCTTTCCTTATCGAGAATATACACTTTAAAAAAAATGTAGTCCGAGTTGTTGCTGGGGTGGCTTTAGGGACCAGGGTTCTATTGCTAAGCAGAGCTTGTTGCGTGAACCCTTGCCCCACCACCCGATCCACGAATTCCAGTCCAACGGCAGAATTTTGATCGAAAGTTTAACGTGCCGTCAATACACCGACAGGGCCGCCCGGTAGCTCGTCCCCGGCCTTATCTGGCCAGCTGCCAACTGACACTCCCGGCCGGGGGCTAAATGCGAGCGCGCGAAGCGACTCGAACCCTGTGTTGCCAGGACAGGGGAGACCAGTGCAGGCCAGCGCTCCAACCAACTGAACTGCCGGGGCGGCTATGCTATGCTACATGCTACATATAAACGAGATACTGTTAGAAGGGAGACGCAAAGACTTCATAAGCATGCATCAAGGAGCGGGATGTCGATACTTCTTGGAGAAGGATGTAGATTGAGTATTCAGAAAGTGATATTCCCACCCTATTTCACGAATATTTTATCACTGACATCAACGCACATGATTAATCAGAGGACATTGTTTGCGATGTCTCTGATTTTGTGACAGCTGTATCCATTCCCCGATCTTGAACTCGCCCCATCACATCTTTGACTTCGCCCCTCCCTAATGCTAAGCAACAAGGAAATACTTTCACCCATCGTCACCACCGTTCAGATCTGCTGTGCTCCGATGCCCCAGCAAGGCCGGTGTGTTTTAGCCGGCATCTGATCGCTGAAGTATTTTTATTTAGGCCAGTGTGTGCTTGCTGGTGTGTGGAGTGAGGGGAGGAGGGCGACGGTGACGGTGACGGTGACGATGACGATATATCCGAGCCCTCTGTATGACACTGCAGTCGCATGCTATTGCTCAGAGCTGTTATGCTGACATGTACTGTGCACTGCTCTTTTATTTATGTCACTTGATCAGTTATGGGACGATTTTCCCGTTGGTGAGGATGCTGAATAAACATAAACATACACATCGTAGAATACAAACTCAGAATTTCTGAGATCTGAAAATATAGTGGGCAAATTCGATGAGTTTTTATGAGGGGGCGGGGGTCTAGTACGTTGACACTTCGCCCCCCCCCCCCCCCCAATGTTTTTTAAAAATCGACACCCCTGTCGGAAGGTCCAAGTGGGGCATTTGCTAGTAACCCGCTCGCCGAAAAGATAAACCAGCCTAAGCCATAGCCTGGTTTGTGAAAGGACAAGACATTGAAATGGAAAAGGACCGCCTTGAGGAGAATGTGAAGAACTGTTCTTCAGTGCAAGATTGGTTTTCTTCAAAGAGACATGGTAGTTGAACTTCGTGATTCCACGTCAAAAAGTCCAGGCAGAAGTCACGTACCGTCAGGTGGGCGGTGTATGGCCTGAGCGTTCATCTCGGGTGCCTGCTCGGTGACGTGTACATATATGTGTTCAGCGGAAAACTGCACGACGCAATGGGCTGGTAATGTAGCAAGTAGGTCCTGGAATCGCGTGTCAAAATACCATACAACACACTGCCAGGGGCTTGATAGGGTCTTGCCAGATTTTTCAAGGTCACGTCATTCAGATTTTTCATGAGATCATTCAGACCCTGTCTCTTCCAACCGCCTCATTTGTATCGAAAGCCCGCACAAACGTGACATTTTCACAACTTGTAGGTATATCTATCTTTATTTATGATGTAGGTACTTGTGCACTTGGATTAATGCTTCCACTCAAGATATAAAATACGTTGCGGCGCCCCCGCTTCTCACCACTTGAGTTTGATTTTTCCCCGAGCCTGATGGGGTGGAGGGCTAAGATGTGCGGGCCCAGTGCAATCCCCTTGACTGCACTTCTACCTGGTTGCTGTCCATGGTGGCCAATAAGGTGTTCTACTTCAAACAGACCGTGTTTTGGTGAAAATTCCTGACTCTGCTTACAATCCTTCCTCATTCGCCGCTCCTGAGCAAATAACGCGTTCCTGTCGTCCCGCTCCACATACGTCTCTGCCGCTATATTCCTAATTAACCATCACGCTGATTATGTCCGCTTTTTGTTTCCTATTATTTCGGATATTCCTGGGGAGTTCGATGGCAGTGTATGATTGACAAGTTATGATGCTTCACAGCAGGCTAGGATTGAGTTTAATCATCCGCCGACCTAATTACGTGCATTTGCAGCGCTGCCCGAGTCGGCCTCGCCGTAGTAATTCAGTACGAAATTGATGAGAGTAGGCGACTATTGTAAGGGGCAACGCCATCTGAGGGAGTCGAGAACGAGCTGACAATGCTATATCTCATTTGATGTTGATCCACCAATAAAATCTCATTTTTAACACCAAAGAATAAGCAGCCAATATTTCCGTACCAAAACAAAATACATAAAAAGAAGCATTATCTTTATCAATATTCTCCATATCATGGCATTAAAATGCATCATACAAGCGAAAAACGATTGCTCTGCCAACATTCCTGCCGCTCACACGGTGTGACCTCGCCTGCATCTGACCGATCACCTATCATCCAGCAGAGCAGCACTGCTCAGCTCCGACCGGCTCAGCTCCAGCTCACGGCTCAGCAGACAGCTACGGGCCGTGTGGCCACCAGTAACGAGCAGCACTGCTCAGCTCCGACCGGCTGAGCTCCAGCTCACGGCTCAGTAGGCAGCTCCCAGTCGTGTGGCCACCACTTAGGACCAATGCGGGTATTGACCTTTTAGGCTTGAGTTTTTTGCGACTTGATTATTCTTGATAACTGGCATTGTACTCATTGATATTGATATCACCCCGCAGATTATTCAGCAACGTGACCAATACTGTTCAACTTAAGCGGAAAATTGCTCTCAATACCATTTAAGCTGTGCTAATGTTCTCCGTCCGCAAAACGGATGGCTAGTTATATGGCCATTGATTATCACAGTTATGCTCAGAAAGCATTGCAGTGGGTGTGATTCGTAGAGCAGAAATGCAATGGACTTGCAACCAAAATTGCGTAATTTGCGTCGCTTGCGCTGCCTGATCAGTGAAATCAATGATATGCATCGGCCAAAACAAATTTGCATATTGACGAGTACGATAATTGCATGCACATTTGGTTGCAGAGTGGTATGAGCAGCTGGATCGGGAGGATAGGTTCGATGATCCTCTGGGCAAGCACAGAGCCTGTGTTGTGAACCACCGGTAAACAGAGGCGGTGGTGTGGGCACACCAGTCAGATTGTCCTCTGGATCATTGCGTGAGACGAAATGTACGGCCCTCATTATACCAGGAGGTGCTGAGTTAACATCAAATGTAACGTTAGGGATTATGCTATATTACTCAACGTTTCGGCCAGGGGCCATCGTCATGAGTGATATAAAAAAATGGCAGGGATAACAATTGGAAGAAAAAAACGCGGGAAAAAAACGTGCAAAAATACACGTGAATGACAGAAAAGCATCCTCAGTGGTGCAGACGCTTCAAGAAACTCCAAACCAGAAATCAACTAGGTCAAGATAGAATCCTCTGAGGAAGCCCGAGCCGAATCAATATCGGCTCGGGCTTCCTCAGAGGATTCTATCTTGACCTAATTTATTTCTGGTTTGGAGTTTCTTGGAGCGTCTGCACCCCTGAGGATGCTTTTCTGTGATTCACGTGTATTTTTGCACGCTTTTTTCCCGCGTTTTTTTTCTTCTCAATTGCTAACCCTGCCATTTTTTTATATCACTCCTGACGATGGCCCCTGGCCGAAACGTTGAGTAATATAGCATAATCCCTAACGTTACATTTGATGTAAGCTCAGCACCTCCTGGTATATTGAGGGTCGTACATTTCGTCTCACGCAATGTCTAAAACCCAGGAGCACTTAAGAGCCATTCTTCGTTGTATTAAACAGTCCACTGGATCAACAGCTTGTGTTGTGGACCACCGGCAAACAGAAGCGGCAGTATGGACAGACCAGCCAGATTGTCCTCGGACGAACAGCCTATGATGTGAACCCCCAGTAAACAGAGGCGGCGGTATGGGCAGCCGGGCCGGTGCGGCGAGCCTCTAATCTCACAGACTGCCATCTGGCAGTAAAACTAAAAGCCTGTGTTCTTTTGCACTCCATTAGAGTATGTCGCACGAGTAGCCCGCGGCCGGCACAACCGCGTGGAAATGGCCACGCTTTGCGGCTCGTAAACTCGGCCCCGAGGCGTCGGCTCCTTTGATGGACGCGCGAGCGTGCCGCCGAGATTCGTCAAGTAATTAATCGGCGAGAATCTCATTATAAAAGTAAGGTGATTCACACCTCAGTCCCGATGTCGACACGTGGTTCAGCCCCTGAGACGCTGGGAGCGCTCTGGAGTACGGTACTCCTCCGGCCAGTATCGGGCGTCCAGGGTGTGAGAGGGCCGGGGATATGGCACCATCTCCGGCCAGTATCGAAGGCGCAATGTGCTGGGGTGGTCAGAGATATGGCACCACCTCCGGTCAGTATTGGAGGCGCAATGTGTTGGGGTGGTCAGAGATATGGCACCATCTCCGGTCAGTATCAGATGTACAGTGTGTTAGGGAGGTCAGATATATTGCACCATCTCCGGTTAATATCTAAAGTCCAGGGTGTGAGAGAGTCAGGGAGATGATGTACCATCTCTGACCTTTATCTGAAGTACAAGGTGTCAGAGGGCCAGAGTTATGGCACCATATTCGGTCAGTATCGGAGGGACAGTGTGTGAGGGAGGTTAGATATATGGCACCATCGGAGATACGTGATGAGAGGGCTAGGGATATGGCACCATCTCAGGTCAGTATCTCAAGTACAGGGTGTAAGTGGGCCAGAGTGATCGCACCATATCCGGTCAGTATCTGAAGTACAGGGTGTGGGAGGGCCAGAGATATTGCACCATCTTCCGTCAGCATCTCAAGTACAGTGTGTGAGAGGGCCATATATATTGCACCATCTCCTGTCAGTATCTGAAGCACAGGGTGTGAGAGGGCCAGAGATATGGCACCATTTCAGGCCAATATCGAATGTACAATGTATTAAGGATGTCAGAGATATGGCACCATCTCCGATCAGTACCGTAGGCACAGGGTGTTTGGATGGCCATATGCATGCACTCACTCCAGTCAGTGACAATGATAACATGACTCAGTAATAGCGGCAGGACTACGTATAACTAAATGGATGCGTGCAGAAGCATACCGCACTCCACACATATTGTCGTGCATTCATATGCATATTGTGGTCAGGAGCGTAACCAGGAATTTCAAAAGGGGGAGGGAGCAACCAAAAAAAAAAAAAAAATACTCGACGACACAGACCGCCATCAGCGCGCTTACCATGCTGAGCATTCCTGGTATTACCTGTTGAAAATATAAAATTTCTTCTTTGATTTGGTGAATTTTGTTACAGGCGTAGGGAGGCGGATCCCAAGACCCCTTGGCTGACTGAATTATATAGATATACATATGATGTCATGGGAAGATGATTCAGATCTCTGAATCAAACGGATCCGACCACACATTTCTTCTGGGGGGGAAGCGACTGCGACACCGAGGTGGCTCGGTTGGCCAATGCGGGGCTCAACTCACAATACAAGACCTGTTGAGCGTGGGGCCTCCTCATGGGGTCTGGGGAATTCTCCCAGTGTTGGTGGGCTCCCTGGTTTGGGATCTGATAGCATGACAGACCTATGCTTATGCTATGCTTATGATCTCAAGAAGTATTTGGGGAAGAGGTGAGCATATTGTTTTTAGCTATCCTGCCTGACGGCAGCTTGACGGCGGCTGCTTCTTTCCACTCCTGCCTTCCTCCGGTGCGTCCGGCCCGGCCTCGTGAATTCTGATGACTTCCGGGATCCAAGAAA
Organism: Imbricaverruca yamaguchii; assembly: GCA_034440575.1. Lineage (NCBI taxonomy): Eukaryota > Metazoa > Arthropoda > Thecostraca > Neoverrucidae > Imbricaverruca > Imbricaverruca yamaguchii. The sequence continues at coordinate 464,426 of JAOTOL010001503.1, read as the reverse complement.
GGATCCAAGATTCTTGCGGAGCCCCATATCTTTGGATCTAGAGTAGTCAGATTCCATCCCAGGAGCAATTCCTGGTGTCAAGAAAGATATGGCAGATACTGCGTCAGACGGTATCTGGCGCAGTATCTGCCATATTTATTATAGCACTTCCGTATCCTCAGTGTCTGGTATTTTGCGGTATGGCCAACGTACGTCATGAAATCTGTAAGAACAGTGCGTTTAAGAACAATGCATTGAATATTTCGGTGGTTTTCTGATGTAACAATGGCTCCGGTATCGTGTGCTATGTTCTTCATATGCTTCCCAATGATGTCTTCTAACTGAAAGTTGATGATAAGTAAATATTTTGAACCTCTTCAATTTTAATTTAAAACATTATTGAGATGTCCAAAATGTTACTTGTTTGTCGGCACCTTTCACAGTGTCAGGGAGTCGGCACCTAACCTCGGCTTCCGAGTCCATCATCAGCTCCAAGTATGTTCGTCACCCGACCCCATCACCAGCTCCCAGTGTACCCGCAACCCGACCCCATCATCAGCTCCCAATGTATCCACCCGACTCAATCATCAGCTCCCAGTGTGCCCGTCACCCGACCCCATCACCAGCTCCCAGTGTGCCCATCACCCGACCACATCTTCGACTACCAATGTATCCACCCGACCCCATCATCAGCTCCTAGTGTGCCCGTCACCGGACCCCATCACCAGCTCCCAGTGCGCCCACCAGACCCCATCACCATCTCACAGCCTAGTCAGCACCCAATCTCTTCAGCTTCTTCAGGCACCCCTGGCTAGCAGCGATTGTTTTCTTGAACGCTGTCTAATTACATGATGGATGTTCGCCACAGGTATGGATGGTCGCCATGACGATGCCACAGGTAATGGATATTAATGAATAAACACGATAAGAATTCAACTTAGGAAATTGTTTGAATGTCCGGAGTTTGGCAGCAGATCACCGACATTCCGAAGTCACTACCATAGTGGATTGCGCGGCACGTGCTGGCTGGATAATCAGCGCTCTACGGAAGCCGGTACGACTCCCGCCGCGTATCAATTGAATTTTGAAGAGTGGAATCATGGTAATGGATTGGACTTATCCCCACCATATCATTCAGGTGCTGACAATTACTTCTGTGTGCTAATAAGCTTCCCACTAGCTACGAATAACACAAAGCAGAAGTCGATGAGATCGGCAAGAACAGGCTTGTAGCCTTTCACAGGCGGCCAATATTTGACAAGGTAAGACAATGTGTCAACACAGATTGAGAATTCTCGAAGTTATTTCTTCTCGGTGTTGATCAGGGGCGGTCGGCCCATGCAAGGCACTAAGGCAGTCCCTCACCTGAGTAGAGCTGGGAAATATTTTTGTACGTTATTTTCATAAAATGATGCTTTCATCCACTAGAGAATAGCAAACTTGAAGAACTAGAAACAAATATGAACTGGATACTCATAAGTATGGTGAAAATTGAAGTTAATTTACACTTACACCATGTACATCTTAGCTTCCAAACAACTCTATCACCGGTCGGCGGAGTCTAGCCTCTCGCACATATCGCCATATAGTAAGTTTTAGTTTCATAACAAGCGCAGGGTAGGCCGGGCCCTCCGATATTGTTTGGCAATCGGTGACGTCACATGGGCTAGACAATTACTCAGTACCGTATGCGCTCAAGCGAAACTTCAGTGTTTTTCACATGATATTCCCGGTCTCAAATACTATCGAAATGGGACAAAATGGGGTTCATTTGAAAGCTTGAAGAATCTTGTCCACGAATATGACCCGTATTTTCCATAACACTAGGATTTTTTGCTTGGACCCACGCTTACTGCATTCATGTCAAGCGCCCCAGGAATCTCGTGGTAGTATCAGTATGATGAGTCAGGCCAACTGAAGATCACGGCAGGATAGGAGGGGTAGAAGCAAGTAAGATATAACTGTTGCAACATAATTCCTCCTCACTCGGTGCAGGGGTATAAACAAGGGTGGAGGTACTGGAGGCATGTACCCAGGGGCGCCGCCACGAATTTTTGGCTGGGGGGGTCAGGCTCCACAGTTCAGCAACGACCTATGGGGTTCAATGTCCGGTGAGCGGGGGGGGGATGGAGAAAGCAAAGCTTGGTGTGTACAGCCAACCAGTCAAAAACAATAAACTGGGAATACTTCATGCTTTATCCATGAACAGCAACTCTGCATTGATAATCATAGCAACTTTTCTACCATTGCCCCGGATTCGGCGACAAGCGTAACATTCCCCGACTATGGCAACATTTTCAGCATTCAGAAGCGTAGACTTGACTCGTACATCATCGACTGCATCAGCGACACCGATGCGGACTAGATAAATTCAGCGACTGCCACGAGGAATTCATGCCTACAAACATACAACTGTTCGTGAGGAATTAAAGCAAAATGCTACAACGTTCTTCGAAATAAAAATTGGCGCTCCCGTCCCAGGCAAAGCACAAAATCAGGTAATGTATCGCGACGCGTCGGCAGTTCAATCAAGCAATCTGAAATTAGAGGGCTCATAAACAAACTGGAGCTCCCGCTGCCGCTGTGACACATGCGCGCCACTCGCCAGTCCTTTACGTGAGTCCGAACACCCGCTCTCGCCCAGGGTTCTGACGGATGAAGGCAGCCGCGACCTGGTCGACATCCACGCGAGTCAGGCGGTCGCGGTGGACGTGGCACACAGCTACCGCGTTGAGGCGCGCCTGCCCCATTGTGGCGCGCAGCCATGTCTTCAGCCGGCGGAGCGTACTGAAGCTGCGCTCAGCCGTGGCGGAGCTGGTCGGCAGGGTGAGGAGCAGGCGCGTCAGCTTCACTGCGTCCGGGAACATCTTGCGTGTGGGCTCATCCAGGTTCCGTATTATATCTGCCGCTTCTTCGAGGCTTTCCGGCCGCCTGCTTTTAAACAGGACGCGCAGTTGCGGCGCCAGGTCAGCAGCTGACAGCTCCGCTGACCAGGGAGAGCTGCTCAGAAACTCTCTGAGGCCTGCGGCGCCACCGTCAGCCAGCAGCGCCTGCTCCGCCTTGGCGTGATGCTTGACGCCTTCCTGGTCCAGGCGGTCACTCAGCTGGATGCAGGCGGTGTCGATGGCCAGCAGCAGCTCTCGCCGTAGGTACTGTTGGATGTCAGCTGGCTCGTCTGGTTCACCGCCGTCGCCGTCGGCGTTGCTGGCTGAAGCGCGCTTCTCCCGCGGCAGCACGATTGGCACGTCGCAGCCTGATCCCTTCACCTGCTGCAGGCACTCCTGGATGGCTTCGTCCGCCCCGTCGCGCTGAGCCTGCAGCTGCTGCTTGGCGGACTCGGCTCCACGCAGAAGCTGGGAGACAGTGCAGCGGGAGCCCTGGACGCTGCGGTTAAGCCGGTCCAAAGGCGACAGCACTGCACGCGCCAGGTGGAGCGCCAGCAGGGTTGACTCCTTGCGCAGCTGGGCGTGAAGGCCCGCCGCTCTCGCCGCCACGTGGCTGCGACCAGCGCCCAACTCCGCCACCGTGGCCAGTACCTCGCTGTACTGGTTGATGGCAGCATCCACTGCCTGTAGCCGCACTGTCCACCTGGTGGGACAGAGCGGCCGCAGCTTCCTTGGCACCTCCTCCCCCTTGCCCACGCACAGCTGCCGGAACTTCTCCCGGAAGGTGAGGGACTGGCCGAAGAGGCGCCCCAGCTCGTTCAGTGTGTAGAGGGCGTTGCGGATCAGCTGGGAGGCGTCGGCGCTCTCCTTCGCCACTAGGTTGATGCAGTGGGCGCCGCAGTGGACAAAGAGCGCTGCTGGCTGTTTGCCGCGCAGGATGGCTTGGGCGCCGCGGAAACCTCCCGCCATGTTTGCGGCCCCATCGAAAGTGAGGCCGCGAAGGCCAGCCAGGGGGAGGTTCAAGCGCTGAAGCGAGTCCTCGATGATGCGCGCCAGAGCAGCACCCGTCGTCGACGGCGTCTCGTGAAACCCCACGAACTCCTCGTGGACTTGGAGGGCCTGGTCTGTATACCGGATGCACACCGACTGCTGCTCGTGGCCGCTGAGGTCTTGGGTGCCGTCGACGATCACGGAGTAGCAGAGGTCGCCGGCCGCACTGTCTTGGATCTCCGTGATGATCTCTCGCAGCACCTGATGACTGGCGAGCAGCAGCAGCTCATTCTGACAGTCTGAATGCGTGAATCGCTCCCTTCTTTGCAGCCACTGCTGTAGCTCGGGGCAGTCGGCGGCTCGCAGCTGCAGCAGCTCGATGAAGTTGCCCTGGTCCTGTTCATGCCCTCTGAGGGCCAGACCCTGTCTGCCTAGGTACACGAGGCTGGTGATTATCTTCACGAGGCAGGCCCTGTTGGTCTGCTGCTGGCGCTGATTGGCCGTCTGAATGACGTCTACGATCGGGCGGCTCGCAGTTGGGAGGCTGTCCCCGTGATCTGTGGAGATGGCGTTCTGCTTAAACTTCTCCAGCGCCTTCTTCCAGTTGTTGAAGCCGCCAGCCCAGAAGCCAGGTTTCTGAGCTGGGTTGGCGGTGCCGCGCTCGTGCGCGCGGACGCAGTAGAAACATAATACTTTTCCACGGACGGGGTCGAAGTGCAGCCATGGGTACTGCTGGTACCAGTGATCATGGAAGACCACAGTCTTGCCTTGAAGCACCTGCTTAGGGATCGTCCTAGCTGGCGGCTGATTTGGCGTCTCTAAATCCAGGAGGCGCCATGGCGACTGCTGCGGCGATGATGTTGAGTCACGACTGAGACCAGGATCTGGAAGAAAAGGAGGAGGAAGGGCATACAAATGGCCAGAAAATGGATGTGTGGGAAAATCACTCGCGTCGAACGCAAGTTTTAGACGACGAGATGGTGTTCCTTCATTGACCACTGGTTTCACAACTCTAGCTATAGCTCCAGCACAACTCCAGCACAACTCCAAAGAAAACCCCAAGAAACTTTGCGAGCGGAAAGCCAAGAAACTGGTTACGCTAAACCAGTTTCTCAGCTAGGAAACTGGTTTAGAGCAAATGGTTTCCTAGCTAGGAACCGGCATTGATTTGCCCCCAAAATTTGGCCCTGAACAGGGGCCTAAAATACTGTTCGGAAGTGAGATGAGTTCAAGTTTCAGAGCACTTCCCAGCACAAACAATCCCATTTTACCTTTCGACCTTACATACATTTGATTTGACGGCAAGTATGTCTAGTTGCTCATACAAGGGACGATCGTTTCTGTGTTTCTATGCATCGTACCATTTATCAAAAAAGGGAAAAGATGAAAGTGAGAATCAATCGATACAAAAATGAAAGATCTGAAAGCAAAAATAGGGTTACCTTCGAACCCAGTGAAAAGGCACTGTGTACTAGGGGAGGGTACCTGCGGGGCCAATATCTCACTTAAAAAAGGGGAAAATAGACATTTTCATATCGAGACAACAACAGCACCACAGAATGGGCGACAGGTGTGTTATAAACTCACCAGTGCAGGCGCGCTTGGAGGGTGGAGGTGTAACAGGAGCTGAGGCTCCGGTGGAGGAGGATGACGTGGCAGCTGGACGAGGGACTAGTGAGGCTGACTGTGGCTCCTGGGAAGTGGTGAAACATATGTGAGTTGGAAAGTTGACAGAAAAGTTAACAGGGGTAGGTGAGGCAGATCACATGGGGGCATCTGAGTTCTCCCAACTTCCCTGCCTGAGTGCACCACTGACAGTTTTGTGTGCATATATGCAGCCTTTATGGCGCATGCGACTGTTTAGACCCATTAATTGGCCATGCCTTTGGTTTCTCAACCCTAGACATGATGACTGATAAAACTGATCTGGTACCTACATACAGCAGTGCAGCCAGGAAATTTGTAAGGGGGGAGTGGGTGGGGCTAACACAAAAGGGGCCCCGACAGTGCTAGATGGGCCCATCTCCCAGGGAGGCCCAGGCCTCTATGTCTCCCCATCAATGACTCAGCAACCAGGGGGGGTGCATTCCCGACATTTTGAGGGGCCCGGCGGCTTCCCTTCCAAAACTCACCTTAGAAAAAAAAGATCGGATGTCCATGGTGACAGCAAGTCTCAGGCAGTAGGTGGCTATTAGGAGACACCGGCACTGAATTGTTTATTTATATGTCCAAGGCCCTAATGGACTGTTCAGACCTAGCGTAGTTTCGACGCAAAAAAGACAGCGCAATGACAGACTAGGCGTAATCCCGACGCACTGGGCGTAATTTCGACGCATCAGCAGACCAGTGCAGTGACATCGCCTGGACGCGAGTATGCCAGCGATCAACTGACAGATCGGTTGCTATGACAACAAAATCAGCTGTTTAGATTGGGTTCAAATGTGGCACAGATGTGGCGACTGAGTTTTGTCATTGCAGATGATCCCAAGGCGTTAATTTGTGAGTTGCTGCGATTTAGGGTGATGCTTCTCTGTGTTGGTAATTTTTCGAGAGTGGTTAGAAGTATATCTCGCTTTTGTCGTAAGCAGTTTTCCTCGTTAGCATTTTCATTATCCGTTTAGTTTCGCATCATTTCTAGCTTTGCTGTCTGTCGACCTTGCGTCAATGTCGCTGTGCGCCGAGCGGAAAAAGTTGAGAAAATCCAACAGTGTGCGCTCGGAAAACGCCAGCGTTTTGTAGGAATCGGCAGACAGATGACGCAAGACCGGCGCAAAGCGCTGTAAACAACACTAGTGCGCCAAGATACCTGTTTTACATATTTGCTACCATATGCTGGGAGAAGAGTTTTCCTTCATTCTGGTTCATTTATGAATGCGGAAAAATCCATTGACTGGGGCCCGACAGGTCTCGAAAGTGGGCCCGGCAGGTCTCAAAACTTGTGGGGGTCAACCCCCCCAGCTCTGCCGGCTGGGGGGGTCGCGACCCCCCCCAACCCCCTGCTCACGGCGTCCCTGGGGGTACCCATCAGGCGCGCACCCAGGGTTTTTCCATGGGGGGGGGGGCGGACCGAAAAGGGCACTTGGCCGGCTCCAAAAGGGCACTTTGCGGCCCGGGGCACACTGGAAGGTCTGTTGACCGGGGGGGGCGTGAAAAATGTTTGGCCAAAAGGACAGTTCTGGGCCCAAAGGGTACCTTTGGCACAGGCGGGGCACATAAGTCAGGTTATTTTTGGGCTAAATTTGTAACATTCCGGCCAAGAGGGCGCTTTTCGGTAAAAAGGGCACTTTTGTGTCATGGGGGGGGCTGCCCCCTCCAGTGCGCCTATGGTACCCATCCGGCAAGGAAAAGGCGCCAACATTATGTTTAGGCTACCGGCGGAGGCACATATACTGGTTGGAATAGCACGCCCTTATCACCCATGTGCAGATACGGAACTTACAGCTTGTTTTCAGGATTGTTTTCCATTTTCCGTTCATATACGTCTAGACCAGGCGCGTTCTTTTTGTATATTTTTTAAGGGCACGTGCCCCACCCCACATGTTGGCTCTGTCCACTAATAATTTTGACTTTTAACATGGGGTACCATGGAGCATGCACTCCATCGATGTGGGGCTTCCCGTTAACTTCAGGTATTTTGCACTGGAATAATCAATGCCATGCCAGCCATTTCGGGAAATGAAATGGAAATATATGAAAACTTCCCAGCAATTTCGGAAGCATTTGAACACGAAGGAGAGGGTTGAAATGCACTGATTTCGGAACGATGGTGATAGGTTTGGCAGTGCCGAATTAAGTTGTTCATGCTCATCTTAACATAAAATAATAATGGGTACCTATGAAAAATACTGGTCAAAATCCGGCCATTTTTTTGCCTCACCTTACTTTGGTGCCACGGACCGCCCCTGCTCTAATCCATCCCAGTCTATCTTAGCACAGCCTATCACAAGTTAGCTCGTTCCGACCCAGCAAATTTAAACCAAGTACACCCTAACCTAGCCTTTCCTAGCCTAGTCCAACTCAGCAAATCCCAAGCTGAATAGACCGACGCAGTCGATGCATCCCTAAACTCCAGCCCAACCCAACACAACGCAGCCCACCCCAACACAATCCAGCCCATGCTGACCCGTTCCAGCGCATCCCATTCCAAGCGTGTCAATCCAGATTCAATCCAACCTAATTAAATTTAGCTCTGTCATCCATCCAGATCCTGTCGACCAGAATCCACCAAACCCATATCAGCTCACATTGTTTTGTTTTATTGAAAATGACACTTCGGCCACCTCAGGCCATTTCGTGCCGTGAGTATGCTGTTAATGAAAACATGGTGCTGGACTTTTCCGTTAAAATTTCTTGGGAAAGATTTTCTTTTCGTAGGAAAGCAAAACGTATTTTAAGGAGAACTGGGTGGTTATCTCCCAACAGTATGGGCAGATAATGAGGAATTTTGTGTATGGCAAAATCAATCAGTGATTTTTTTCGAGGGCCGTAGTACTTCTGACAGTGAAGGAGAATTTGCGGAACTGTAAGATGAATGTTGCATGGTGGGCATGGGGATGGGGATCGAGGTAAAGCAGTGAAAATATTTCGATGGGTGAGAAGGGGGGTATGACGGGTACCTAAACGCGATAGGATGTTTTCTTCGTGTCGTGTTTCTGTTATATGGCGTGGCTCAGACATCGACGACAAGCTTCATGACGCATACTTGTGTGGTTTGTGTTTTTAATCCTTCGTGCATTAAAACAATGTCGGATGCTTTGTTTTCTTGTTGATTTATCGCCATCAAGATACCATTATATTTCTGTGATGTCTGGAAGTTGCAAAGATGTTTTTCGGAGTTGGTCTGCTTCGACTATTCCTGGCATCCCACTGTGACCGGGCATCTACAAGAAGGACCTTCACGCCTGTCAGATGAAGTGCTTGAATTGTGTCATAAATATGGATATGGCAATGGTACGAAAATGAACATGAAGAAAGTGATTTAAGAACAGGTTTGTAGTTGGAGGGAATGACGACACTGCGCATAGGGTGACCAATTGAACGGTTGCGGACAGAGCGAAAGGCAATGAGGATGACGTGCAATTCGGCGATACAAATGCAGGTTCAGTTTGGCAAGCGATGCTCTTTTGTGGGTGCGCCCGAAACAATGGCATTTTCTGCGAGTTTAGCGTCTTTAGATACGTCGGTAAAAACAAAAGGAACATGACGATAGCACTAGCGAAACTGGGATAATTTCTGTTTTCCATATTCTGGGCAAAGTTTTGGTATTGTAGTGGTGGTGAGATAAAATATGTGTCATTCGGGCATCTGCCACGGTAGTTTTTTTGATGGAGAAAGAGCAATAATATGTGGAACATTGTAATAAAGTTGCATAGGAAGGCCGGTTCGTTTCCAGGGGAAACGAACCGGCCCACTAAGGCACCTAAGGCAGTGCCTCACCTCAGTAGAGGTGAAATATCTTTCTGACGATATTTTCGGGACGCCTTCATAAGTACCAAGTGTTACAAGTACCAAGAGTCATAAGTTCCAAAATATACAAGATTTGGTTTCATAAGTTCCAAAAGTTGCCAGATAACTTCCAAAATACCCCAGACAGGGTGGATTCACAAATACCCAAAGTCATACGTACCCGGTTCCATAAGTTCCAAAAATAGTTCTGCATTCGACCGCTAGATGACACCGTAAACGCTCAGCGGCACCACAGCTTACATGCGTGCCGGCAGACGGCAGCACATATACGATAACATGTAAGTGAAACATTACGATAACATTATGTAAGTGAAAATGTACGTATGTGCAAATGCACGTAAGCGTAATTTTATCTAAGCACAAACGCACGTAGGCGCAAAAGTATGTAAGCGCAAATGTATGCATGGACAAACGTACATAAGCGCAACAGTATGTAAACGTAAAAGATGCAGCAGCAAATGTACGTATGAGTCAATGTACGTACATTTGAACATACGTGTCTGCGTTTAAACACTTTGCTTAGGTGCATGTACTGTAGGTACATTTGCTATTACGTACATTTCCTCTCACGTATATTTACCACGAGCACATTTGTGATATGTACTTTAGTGCTCAGGCATAAAAAGTCGTGCTCATATCATCAAACCCACAATTCTTCCAACTATTTCACATCGACATTACTATTGGGGTGGGGGTCAGAATACATGAAGGATATGAGCCGGCCCAAGTGGATTTGGTGCCCACTCCATATGGCCCATGTTGATAGTTTTAATTATGGGGGGACACAACCAACATTGCGGCAATTGTAAGTCGTTATATAACTCATTTTCCCCAACAACATATAACACTACATACCTGGTGGTCACGCATAATGACCACATCCAACACATACAAAATACCTATGGGAGGAATGTGGGCAATTTGAGAGAATGGAATAAAACAGATATTAAGACAAAACCAACATCAGATGCAAGGGGAAAATGAGATAATTGATCAGCAGACAGTGTCAGGCCTAGGCCATGACTATAAAGATCGGTTGTAAAGCGTTTAGATTGGATCTTGTAATGCACAGTGGCAAGTCAGTGATGCTTTATGACCTACCAGCTGAATGTGTCGTAAAAGAACCCAAGGTTATTCTTCTGTGCCCATGACTGTTGGTCCAGTCTCAGGCTGTTGCTGATGCCTTAGCTTTCTACAGAGATTGATCCATAAATTTGTGTGAGAGTAGGGTGCCTTTTAGTATCTTTAGGCTGAAATCAGTTGACTGGGGAGGGGGTGCACTGAAGCCTCCTAGAGAAGTGCTGATGCTCATGAGAATGGCACCACCTGTCCTTGGGTTTGCTTAGACCATTCTTTTTTTAACTACAGTGATGCACTGATTCGTCTCTGTGTATGCAAGCAAAATTTCAAAATGAATACATGCATGTATGCATACCCACATATATACATGCATACATACATGCATACATGTGTATACCCATAGGTATGAAGTAGACAAGTGACCTTAGTTGATATCATATGGCATTTGGGGTTATGCTAAGACACACAAAGACACAGAGCAACACTGTGTTCTCTTTGAGGATGATATAAGTGAAGCAGAATAGTCTGTGCATTAAAAGAAGTAGGCAAATTCACAAATAAGCCCTAAATTACATACACATGCACACTCAAACATCCTTTTATATATGTATATATATATATATATATATATATATATATATATATATATATACATATACATGCTTATGCATATGTATGTATATGTGTATGCATGTGTGTGCATGTGTATGTGATTTACAGCTTATTGTTTATTCGCCTATTTTTTTAATCCACAAACTATTCTTCACTTAGATCACCCTCAGAGACCAGTGTTTCTCTGTGATTCGTCTCTGTGTGTATTAGCATAATCCGAAATGCCGTATGTCAATTAAGGTCACCTGTCTTCTGCATACTCATGGACGGACCATACTCGTTGAGCGCTTTCCGATGACACCTCTTTCGTTTTCGTGCGATGCTTATTTTGGATTTTAGAGGATGTGTCATTAACCTCCCCCGGGTGTGAGAATTCGACCGGAAAGAGAGCGCGGGTTAAGGTATTCACAAGACATGTATATATATATATGTATATGTATGTATATATATATATATATATATATATATATATATATATATATATATATATATATATATATATATATATATATATATATATATATATATATATATATATATATATATATATATACATATATATATATATATATATATATATATATATGTCCATAACAGTAATGCGGCGGTGTAAATTAGAACAAGAAATGAGAGCGCCGTCTGAGCAGGCTATGACGGTATTTTTTGGGAGCTACTGATGATATGGGACGCGAGTGCTCCTTATCATAATGGTTGCAAACCAACAGAGCTCCTATTAAGAGGAGCTACTATAACACTTAATCATTGTACACACACCGGACCTTCGACACCTTATACAGCATTTCAATGTCTCAACTTTCTGGTTCCATACGGCAAGCCATGTCGTATGAAACCCACTTAATGCAAATTGAAGCCATAGCGATGAAACGCATGAACTAGAAAACAAAATCAAGCTAGTATGTAATCTTGAGGTTTGACCTTGACATGTTCCGGTTAGAAATGTTTCTCGAGGGTTGACCACAGGCTATCTCCTGATGCCAAATTTGTTAGGTTTAGAAGAAACGAAGAAACATGAGGAGACCGAAGAAATGAGTTCGACTTTTAACGCTGAAGATAATGTTGATCAACCCCACATATCCTCGACTATAATCATTCACTGATGTGAAGTTTGTGCCATACGATTTGCAGCTATTTCTACCTTTATACTTAAAGTTCTGCATTTCCAATTATTTATGGTTTGTAGGATCGTAATCACTATTACTCGATCTTTTCACATTCCATAGATATTTACCTACGGCTATGTCGACTTTTGTCCGGTTACTCGCTAAATGTGAAAATAGATCTGGTGTGCCACCTACCGGCCAGTTGCCACATCAGAATACCTGAACCGAGAAGCTCGTATAGGTCATATGCAGCACAGCCATAATGGACGTGGGTTCAACAGCCTTCTGGAAAGAGCACCGATATTTGTCGGGTCTTCAGGCTGGTTCGTCCGGGCATGTGACAATGCGTTGGAACAGCCAGGTTTCAGCAGGGAAGGCTATCGTGTCGGCACAGAGCACGAAAGACATTCATAGTGAGGAAATTGTACGAGTCACTGTAGCGGTATGTGCATGGGCGTTGCTTTGTATACATTTGTGGGAGTGTCTGTCAATGTTGGCTTTGCCCCCTCAAATAATTCCAACTTTTAACATGAGACCACATGAAGTGTGCCTCTAATCCATTTGGGCTCATCCATTGCCTCCATGCATTGTGCCCCTAATCACATTCAGAACTCAACGCTCCTGGCCACGCGCTTGTGTGAGCTCCAGGCCTGCCTCGCATGACCACCTGAACGGTTCATTCGGTTCATAGGAACATTTAGTATGCCGGTGAGCCTTCACGTCGCTGACATTTAAATCGCCTAAAATAGCTATTCATTCAGCGGATGTAGCCACTGGCCCAGCAACGCATACCCGATATTATTATTATTATTTATTGACCAAAACAATTACAAAATTAAATATTTTGCAGACAGCGTTCGGGGTTAATTGGCAGACTATTTGTTAGACGAAGACATAGTTCACACCTATTTTATGCACCAAGACCACAGCCGAGCTTGGCAGCAGATAGCGGGTGTGAATAGCAGACTGTGTACGGATAGACTAGGCTTGCATTCTCTGCTAGCTGGTGATCGCTGGCGGTAGCATAGTTAAGGGCCAGCGTTGGTCGTCTAATGCACCTCGATAGAGAACGTGTCGCACATCGGGATCGGAAGTACTCATATAACAGCTGATACCCCACAAACAACAATAGTTCACGTTTCTCGCTCACGCTCTCTCGCTTCTTGCTATCCCTTCGTGAGGGTGGCGCCGGTCAAAATTGGCCCGACGGTGCTGGCGCCTACCGGTAGTCCGGCGGCGGCGTGTCCCCAAACAGGCCGCCAGGGGCGCTCGCATCGCCGGAGAATTTCAAGCGGTCGTCAAAGTCGTGGTTCCTATACACTGTACAGAGCACAGCTGGGCTGTACTGACAGCACGGTGTGAACGGATCCCCTACACAGGCGACAGCAGGTGCAGAGAATCAATACGAATGAATGTCTGGTCAACATCAGGCAAATGGACACACTTCAAAAAGGCACACATGACGTGGCCGGGGGCGTATTTGGCAGTCGCAGGTGGTGACGGACGCCGGACGGCCGACACACCCGCCCATGGTTGGCGCCATAATACTGTCTGTAGGAGAGGGCGGCGACGCGTGCTCTTCACACGCACACGCGCCGCCGCCGTCACGCACACGCGCCGCAGTCGTCATATCACAATGGGCGCGGGTGCTGGCAGTAGAGCGGCCGCTCAACTGTGGTAGTCGGGGCTGGGCTCGGCCAGCGGCTCCGGTGTAGTGTAGAGCGGGTTGGGGAACTCTGGTGGGTGTGGCAGCGGGCCGTCCACCTTGCGCCGGCGCCGGTACGCCATCAGCCAACAGCTGATGGCAATGGCCACGGCCACCAGCGCCAGCAGCGCCGTGATGATGAGCGCGATGATGAAGCCCAGCTTGCTGACACAGATCTCGTCCGGTCCCAGACCAGCCTCGCGCACGGCCGGATCTGCGGCACACACGGGTCGGGTCATCACCAGCCGGCATCACACGGTGACGATGAGGCAGATCCCCACACCCATGACGTGTAGATCGCACATGGATTTCTGACGACATGAAGTCACTCACGTCTCGCGAGCAGATTGCGCAACCAACAGGAGGGTGTTAATGTGGTATAGTCTCTTTCCGACAGAGGCCCATTTTAGGTGCGCTTCGCGCGCCAAAAATGTTCTCGGATGAGCTCGATGGAGGAGTCCCGGGAGATTTCCCAGGCTTCGCTGGGAATAGGATGATCCCTGAAGATGGAGGTGCCACTTAAAGCTGGAGTTGCCCCCAAGCATAACACCAAAAGAAGTAGCCCCTCATGTTCTGGTTATCCCCGCGGATCAGACGTCACCAGTAGGATGACTAGCCAATTCTCAACGGGAAATAAATGTAAGGGAAGTTGGTGGAGGAAATGCATTTGGGCCATTTTGGATGAAAACTTCGCAGTGTTCACAAAAAAGCAAAATTATTTCAAGCTGGAAACTTTCCTTACCTTGCTCGTTTCTAAGAACATCCAGAAAAATGACACCATAACGAGTGTTACGCTTTTCATGAGTGAGTAACGAATTGCGACTAATCAATACCATTATTGGTATTGTTCTTGCATCTCATGCAACGTTTAGTATATTCATAATAGTGCTGGAAGTTCATAGCAATCACACTGAGAGTTCTCTCCATACCATTTGTTGTTTGTTCTCTCTTGCCGATCACCACCGGTGCTGCTTTGCCACACGGCACTCACCCTCAGGGTCGATAAATCGGTTTTCGGTGGGCTCCTTCTGCTCGAGCGTGAGGATAGCTCCGCTCTGGACGATTATCTCCTCCCGCAGCTGGCCCGAGAAGGAGCTATCCGACTGGTGGATGACTGCCTCCTGCTCGTCGGTGATGGGCGAGCGGCGCCGGCGGCGGCCGAACGCATCCAGCCCGTTGCAGTTGACCGGCTGGCAGCGGCCGAAACAAACGCGCACGTTGCAGCGGAACTTGATGTTGTTGGACGACGGGAATTTGAACGCGTTGAAGATGGCCTTTAGCTGGTTATTCTGGCGGTCGAACGACCACTCGCCGAAAATGGACGGGTCGGTGGCGCAGCCGTTCTCGTCGGTGACCAGGTATTCGTTCTCTTCGTCCTCATCCACGGTGGTGGCGATGCAGTTGCGTCCGAAGCCGCCGTAGATGTCCTGGGGCTGCACGTCCACTTTCAGCATGAGCTGGTCGCCGATCTTGGCCGTGCTGATTTCCTCTCCGTTACTGGTGCAGATCGACATGGTACAGGTGGGCGGCGGGCCCGTGTTGGCGATTGTGCCGGCCGTCGTCAGCATCGACACGTTGAAGCCGATGTTGATGGTCTTCTCGCCGGTCTTGTAGACGCAGCGCACCTGGTGGCATCAGCCAGCCGTTAGCAAGCTGTGGATGACACGCAGGGTTAAAATATTGGTTTTTCGTTAGATGTGAGATGTCGAAACGAGCATAGCAGGATGTCGAAATTTGGCATGTAAGTAGTGTAATTTAAAATGTTTTTTATGTTTTTCAAACTAAAATTAGAGTTGATGGCGTAGGTAATTATGACTGGACCTTTATAATTTGTTTTGATGTTTATAATTTAGGAAGAGCTGTATTTCATAAACGAAATACTGTTAGAAAGGAGACATGAATAGTTCATATCCAAGAGCAGGATGTTGATACATCTTGGAGAAGGATGTCGAATGATTGTTCAGAAAGTGGTATATTCCATCCTATTTCGCGAATAATGTATCACTGATGACACGAGGGCGACGACTAGTACTCCCGGACATGGCCGGGTGCCCAACTGGATAAATAAGGGCAATCGTGGCAATTCGTATTCGATTGCATCCGTGCAGGGTAAGCAGTGCCTTCATAAACAAATGCGCTGTCCTTTGTCCCAGGTTAGAAAACATTCTTGCACAGGTTAACTGGTGCTACCTCGGTATTTTTACGCCCCCACCACAAAGAGTTTCCGCAGATAGTGAAAATCGGCGTACGACAGCGCGCATAATTTTGGCATACCTTTTCCCAAATCAATTTGACATACTGTGCGAATATCTGGAGATCATGTCATCCACGGTCACCGAGTTCGTCAAGGTCAAGTGAGGTCACGTCTAAAAAAGTTCAACCAGTTATCACGCTTTAACGGGAAAAGGTATTTGAACGAAATTCTCATTGTGTACTAATCTTTATAGGCGCGACAAAACCCACCATAGGAATGTCTCAAATTTTCGCTTTCCACGTCTTATTCTGTTTCCATAGTTGCCTTATTAGGGCTAAACTCGAGCGCTCTGGCTCAGGTAAACACATTGCATGGGCCTAAGGTTACTTAAAAACGTTTCTCACCGCGCTCTACCCATACAACTAAAAACCGGGAACTCTAAATTTGGCAATACAAAAATGGTGGGCAAGCACTTTGAGATCATGGTCCATGCCGCCTGCCTCCCTTTCTGATTCCAAATGAGTTGCTTTTAAAATCCTCCCCAAAATGAACATCCCAGAGCCAAAAAAAATAATTGTATCAATCATGATTTCGTAATCACCATCTCATAATCACCAATCACATCACTTTTCCAGGGGAGAAATTGGGTGTTTTCTGGCCTTACCCGTCGAGCGCTTTCCGATGAAACCTTTCGGTTTCTCGCGACGCTTACTTTGGGAATAAGAAGGGGCTTGTAATGCCCCCCACCCGAGACGGGGTGTGAGGATCTAACCAGAATGACCAGGCTATACAAGGGAAAGAAAGAACACTTGGAAGAAGGTCGTTTGGGAAGGACAAATGGTTCAAGTCGCCCAAATATGCATTTTTTTCTTCTCAGGTCCTGAAAATCACCATGTGGTTGGAATATTAGGACCACAAGGTGTGCATGAAAACAACTGTCTCCTAAGTCAGTGCAGCCTTTTTTCGTGATACATGCATTTTTCTTCAAGCTCGTCGCTGGGCGGGGTGGCAATGACCGTAATTCTCCCTTAGATCCAATAGCGGGGTCAACCATATTTAAGCCCGGCATACTCAAGTTCCTTCATGTCTTCCTAGCCTTCATTCCACTTCTCGTCTTCCTAAACCTGCCTAGTCTGTCTACAACCCTTGTGGCTTTTGCATTCTCCCAATCCCAACACACGTCCTAAACCCGGTACGCAACCACTTTTTCTCCAGAGTTCTCCCACCACTTCCCGCGTCTCTGGTTGCAGCAAGTATCACCAATTCCTGTGGTTCCACAGATATCGCCACCGATTAGTCTCTAGCTCCCGACTGCCTCGATGCTCCTGCATTCCCCCAAATTGATACAAGGTTTTCCACATACACAGCTCCATGCCAGATCCCTGCCCACGAACACGCCGGGTGTCGTCGTTGCCTCCCACCTGGTAGGCCAGCGCCTTGGCGGTAACCAGCTTAGGGTGCTTCTGGATGACCAGCACGAACGACGCCTCGCCGTCCACGTGAATCAGGCCGCACGTGTTGAACATGACCTTGAAGTCGACGTTCTGGCCCGTGTTGCCCGAGCCGAGCGTCTTGCGACACTCGCGGTTCTGTGAGTAGCCCTTGACGTACATCAACCCGTTGAACTGCGGGTCGCCAACGTTCATGTCCACCTGGACGCCGTCGTGGAGGCAGTTGACCACCATGTTGGGCGGCGGGATATCGGTGCGCGGGGCTCGACATTCGAGGTACGCGTCGCCCGTGTGGCCGGGGATGCAGTGGCAGCGCGGCTCGTGGTCGACGCCCACGCAGAAGGCGTTCACGCCGCACGGCTCGTAAGCGCACGGGTCGTCACAACGCTTGGTGTTGCGGTCACAGTACTTGTCGTCGGGACAGTCGTCGTTGGACTCACATTCGACCGGCGGCGACGGTGTGATCACTCCGGCTGAGGTCAGACGAGGTCATGGTCAGGCTGGGTCAGCAGGAGTACCGGTCAGTCGATGGTCACGACCTCCTCAACAGGTGAAGATGATGGCCCAGGCGGGGAATCAGATGGGTGTCGAGTAATGTCACCAGGCGGACAATAACAACAGAAAACAGAGCAGCGGTGGGCTCAGACCTACATATACTCTGTCCCCAACGGAGCGCGCTGTAGTTGCTAACTGTGACATTACTCGTTCGATTATGTACGAGTTCGACTCGTTCAAGAACGGTTACGCCGCGGTAGCGGTGAGGTAAGGCCGTTGGATCTGCTTTGCACGCATGTACACGCTGAGTACTTACTGATACCGGAGCTTACCAAACAGAGTTGCAAATCAATTTTAAGTTTGATTGCATGAGTAATAAAAACCTGAAATACAAAAGACGATATTTTTAACGCGAACTGTTGCTGACGACTGGCTGTTTGGGTTCCAAGGAGAATTAATGGATACACAGCGATCGCAACTGGAGTTGACAATGGAGGAAACAAAATCAGAAAAAGGACGCACCTCTGAACGATGTAGCGCAATGGGAACAATGTAGCGTCTAATGTGAATGTAAAGTAGAAGGTACCAGCACTAACCACGCGCCTCCACCGGCCGGCCGGTCAACTCACTGCAGATGCCGTTGACGAGGACAAACGTCTGCGGGCAGCCACAGTTGCCGTTGGCGTCCACCACCATGCCGCGCTCGACGGCGCACACACAGCCGCCGTCCTGGTCGACGCGGTATCCCAGCTGCTCGTCACACGGCGCGCAGAAGCCGTCGTCGTTGACGGCGAACGTCGGCGGGCAGATGCACTGGTCGTCGGCGGCGATCACGAAGCCGCGGTCCGTCGGGCAGCCCGGCTCTGCCGCACGAGGCGCACGGGGTGGCGTCAGTGGGCTCGGACGGCCGTCAGCCAGGCGGCCAGTGGAGCTGGCAGGACAAGGAGGCGTTAGGTGGTCAGCGGGTCAGTGTAGGTGGTCTGCCAGAGCGGCCAGAAGAGGTCACCGGGCCGGGCTGAGCGCCAGCACAGTTAGGACTCGGGGAGAGGGCAGGGAAGAAGGAAGTCAATATTATCAGAATGTCTGCAGTCAGAGGACCAAGACGGTGATTGAAGTAAAGGACTCAGTGGATAGCGAGGTCGAGGTCAGCGGAGTAGGAATGTTTGAACAGTTTTGACTGCGACAATTGGTACGGCCAGCCTGGTAGGGTGATTTCATCAGATTAGGAGTAGTGGCAGTCAGAAGGGCTTGCCGGTCCTCAGAGGAGCTCCGTAGCATGCCCCGTGCACGAGACCAGGACCATGCATCAGCGAGGTCAGGACTCAGTCAGGTGCATGGGATCACGCGTCAGCGAGGTCCGGAGGATTCGGCGATATCAGGACCTGGTCAAATGGGATCAGGCGTCAGCGAGATGAAGAGGGTGCGGCAGTATGTCAGGTATGTACAATCAGATGCCAGCGTTTAAGGCCCAGCTGTGCTCAGGGCGTCGCCCATCAACTAGCCCCTGGTTGTGGTAGTGCCCCTGTTCTGGGCCCACCACTCTCCAGTGACTCATGAGTGATGCCTCCGTTCTGAGCTCACCACCCTCCAGCGACTTCTGTGTGACACCCCTGTGGCTGATCCACCACCGCTCGGAGAGTTACTCACTGGCGACACACTGGT
Organism: Imbricaverruca yamaguchii; assembly: GCA_034440575.1. NCBI lineage: Eukaryota > Metazoa > Arthropoda > Thecostraca > Neoverrucidae > Imbricaverruca > Imbricaverruca yamaguchii. Next base: position 444,786 of record JAOTOL010001503.1, on the reverse strand, counting down.
CGGTGGCGTTGCCGCGGTACCCTGGCAGGCACTCGCAGCTCATAGTGCGCACTGGGCTCGTGTCAACAACCACGCAGCGCGCGTTGTCGTCGGCGCACGGCTCGTACACGGCGCACGGGTTGTCGCATTGTCCGTCGATGCAGGCCAGCTGTGAGGGGCACTCCGAGTCGGAGCGGCACCCGACCACGACTGGGAACCGGTAGCAGCTGCGTCAGGGCACCGCACGCCGATGGGCACACCACACTGATGCACCTGGTCCACTGTCTGCACATACACATTGTCACGACAGCAGGTGCTGCTCACGTCAACAGGCCCCCAAAATCAGCATTATTGCCGAAGAACGATGATGAGACCCAAAGCATAATAAAGAAACGTGTTACAGGGCATCCCTCTGTGCGTGCATTACTAAGTGATACCGTCGATAATGTTGTTCATCCGAAGCTTGTCATAAATGTCTTTACCCGTCGCCCATGTCCTCAGAACATTCCATACGTCTACCGCAGGATATGCCATAATCACCCTGGCTGACCGACTGACAGCTAGATACTTACACTTGTCACAGCCCTGAGCTGGCGTGCCCTGGTATCCTGGTGGACATACACAGGTGGGCTGGTTCTGGAACATGCGGCACAGTGTCGGCTCCTCGCATGGGTTCAGCTCGCACGGATCGACACACTTGTTGTTGACGCAGGAGGCCTCTGGCGGGCACTCCGAGTCAGCCGCACAGCCGACGGCCAAGCACAGCGAGGTCGGGTCACCCTGAGTGCCCGGCTTGCACGAACACTGCGGCTGGTGGTCGAGGGGCTCACAGATAGCGTGCTCGCCACACGGTTGCTTGGTGTCGTCGCAGACGGGCTCGCACTGGCCGTTGACGCAATCATGAGTGTCAGGGCAGTCGTCGTTGCTGCGACAGCCCACCTCGTGACAGGCCAGGTTGGGGTTGCCTTCATAGCCGGGCAGGCACGAGCAGACGGGCTTGTGTGCCACCAGTTGGCAGTCGGTGTTGGCGCCGCACTGGCACGGAGTGCGGCAGATGGCATTGATGCACGCCTGGCTGGTGCCGCACTCGTCGTCGGCGCGGCAACCGATGGTGACGGCTCTCAACGGCTGACACGTCCGGTCCGGTCCGCCCACGTAGCCGTCCGGGCAGACGCACGTCATGGAGCGCACGGGCAGCGTGTTGACCACGCGACACTCGGCCGTCGGCCCGCACGGCCGCTCGGCCAGGCACGGGTTCACACAGCTGGCGTCGATGCAGGCTAGCCGGGCAGCACAGTCGGCGTCGCGGCGACACTCGGGCTGCGGCTCCGGCACGCACGCCACCAGCGCGTTGCCGACGTAGCCGGGTGGGCAGCGGCACTCGGCACGATGCTGGTAGACTTGGCACTCGGCAGCAGGGGCGCATGGCCGGTCGTACAGGCACGAGTCAACGCACTGCCGGTTCAGACAGGCCTGTGTCGCCGGGCAGTCCTGGTCGCTGCGACAGCCGGCGATCAGACAGCGGCCCTGCGGGTTGCCTTCGTAGCCGGGCAGGCAGCGACACATGGAGTTGTGGTCGCGCACGTAGCACTCGGCGTTGACGCCGCAGCCATTGCGAACCAAACAGGGGTTGACGCATTCGCTGTTGATACACGCCTGGCCACTGGGACACTCGGAGTTACCCCGGCAGCCGACTGTATGGCAGGCAATGTTGGCGTCGCCGTCGTAGCCCTGGCGACAGGAGCAGATGGCGCGATGGTTGAGCACGGTGCAGTCGGCGTTGTCGCCGCAATTGCACGGCGAGCGACACTGTCGATTGAAGCAGGCCTCGGTGTTGGGACAGTTGGTGTCGGCTGTGCAGCCGGGCGGTGAGGGCACGGCCACGGCACGACACTGGCCGTCACGCTCCGGCACGAAGCCTGGACGGCACACGCATACCATCGAGCGCACGGGCAGCACGTCCACCACGCGACACTCGGCCGACGGGTGACACGGCGCTATCACGGCGCACGGGTTCTGGCAGCGCTCGGCGATGCAGCCCAGCTGGGGGCCGCAGTCACGGTCCTGGCGACACTCGGGCTCGGCGGCCAGTGGCGGCAGGCGCGGCTCGCACGAGAAGTGCGGGTTGCCCAGCGGCATGTGGGACGGACAGCGGCACACGGCGCGGTGACGCTGCGCCAGACACTGGGCCGTCGGTGCGCACCTGTTCTCGTGGAGGCACACGTCGACGCACTGTCGGTCGCGACAGGCCTGCGTGAGCGGGCACTCGGAGTCGGAGCGACAGCCGACCGGCCGGCAGCGGCTGTACGCGTCGCCCTCCATGCCGTCCGGGCAGCGGCAGAGCGCGCGGTGCTGCTGCGCATAGCACTGGGCCGTGATGGCGCACGGATTGCGATAGACACACGGGCTGACGCACTCGCCGTTGACGCACGCCTCGTCCGAGCTACACTCGCTGTCTGCGGTGCAGCCGACCTCGGAGCAGACGACCAGCGGGTTGCCCGAGTAGCCGGCGCGACACGAGCAGATGGCGCGGTGATTAACCACCCGGCAGTCGGCGTTTGGGCCGCAGTCGCACGGATCGTCGCACTGGTTGTTGACGCACGCCTGCTCTACCGGACACTCCGAGTTGGAGGCGCAGCCGACTCTGCCGGACACCTGGATGGGAACACAGCCGCCCGTGTTGTCGGGCACCATGTGGACGGGACACTTGCAGATCATGGTGCGCATCGGCGTCGTGTCGACGACAGAGCACTCCGCCGACTCGGCGCACGGCTTCACTGCACCGCACGGCTCCACACAGGTGTCGGCGACACACGCCAGTCGGCGGCCACAGTCGGCGTCCACCAGGCACATACGACGCGGCTCTTGGACGCACCCCACCAGCGGACTGCCGATCAGACCGGGCAGGCACTGGCAGCGGGCTCGGTGCAGCGCCACGTAGCAGTCGGCGCCCGGGCCGCACGGGTTCCGGTAGACGCACGGGCTGACGCACTGACGGCTGAAGCACGCCTTGTCAGCGGGACACTCGGCATCCGAGGAGCAGCCGACCGCCGAACAGCGCCGCTTGCCGTCGCCCTCGTAGCCGGGTCGGCAGCGGCACTGGGCCTCGTGCTGCTCCGGGTAGCACTCGGCGTTGCGCAGACACGGGTCTGCCACCTGGCAGGGGTTGACGCAATTGGCGTTGTAGCAGGTCTCGCGGCTGCCGCACTCGCTGTCGGAGCGGCACCCCACTGCGGACACAACGGCACAGTCAGCAGGGCTGCGCTAGCCTCAGATCACGTGGTACACGACTGAACAAAACCCACACACAGCACGAGGTGCACAACTGAACAAAACCACACACACACACCACGTGGCACACGACTGAACCAAACCACACATCACGTGGTACACGACTGAGCCAAACCCACACAACACGTGGCACAGGACTGAACCAAATTCACACACCACACCACGTAGTACATGATTGAGGGACGCTGACGCACCACATCGTATGTACATGACCGAGACAGACTCAAGCACCAAATGGTGAACATGGGGCGTCACATGGAGAAGGTTGGATGTAGGTAAATACAGCACGCACAGGAGCGGGCCATGCAATCATAGCTGAGCTGGCACTGTAAGGCAGGTCAGCACCGCGTGACAGGGCAACACATTTGGCGGGAAGGGAAGCCTAAATGCATACTTCACACGCAACTAGCAAGCTTACTCAATCAATAATATTATATTGCTTATTGTCAGCATGCCTTTACACGGAACGGCCTCCAGAAGAGGCAGCGAACACAGCATTGTGAGACACTAGCAGCTCTGTTCCTGACTCCACACGGGCCGAAAGGCCTGGCAATGTTCCAGCCCAGCCTAGCCTTACCGGCCAGACAGGCGATCTGCGGGTTGCCCTCGTATCCTGGCTGACACACGCAGATGGGACGGTGGCTGATGACGTCGCAGCGGGCGTTGTCGCCGCAGCTGCACGGCGAGCGGCATCGTCGGTTGATGCAAGCCTGCTGGGGCGGACACTCGGCGTCCGAGGCACAGCCATCCCGAGTGGCCACTATGACTGTGGAGGACGCACGTCACGTCGTCACATTTCCACACCGTCATAACAGGCGTGCATACTGTGCACATGCCAACCATGTACAACCGCAGACATCGTCATATATGATAGCAAATAAACATAGAACGACATATGGACGGCACATATATGACATCGGTGATCATTCAGTGCTTGCACTCGCCTGGTGGGAGAAGGCAGATAATACATGTCATCATAGCACAGCATGTCACTACAGTGAGCTGTCAGCGACACGGCGTCTAGAAGACATGCCATGTGTCCAGCCAGTATTCGACTGACAGCCGACTCGGCAATGCCGGCGACCGCCCGTCTCCAACCGGCCGGCGCGCCTACTCACTGGGTCGGCATCCTTGGTAGGCGTCTCCCTGGTAGCCGGGCGGACACCGGCAGACCAGGGTGCGGTAGGGCGCCGTGTCTAACACCAGACAGACGGCGCCCTGGCCGCACGGCCGTATCTCCAGGCACGGGTTGACACATTGGTTGGACATGCACGCCAGCTGTGGCGGACAGTCCGTGTCCAGATGGCAGCTGCGCGCCGTCGGCGGCTCCGCCACTTGACAGGCGAACAGCGGGTTGCCGTCGGTGCCAGGCCGGCAGACACAGCGCGCCTGGTGGTCGGCCACGCGACACTCGGCGTCGGAGCCGCAGCTCAACAGCAGGCACGGCCCGACGCAGCGCCGGTTGATGCAGGCCAGACTGGGGGCGCACTCTGAGTCGGCACGGCAGCCGGCCGGCCGGCAGCGCGTGTACGGGTCGCCCTGGTAGTCGTCCGGACAGGAGCAGGTGGCCACGTGCTGCTGAGCCTGACAGCGTGCCGTCAGCGCGCACGGGTTGTTCACGGCGCACACTTCCACGCACTGGCGGTTGATGCAGGATGCGTGTGACGGACACTCGCTGTCTGCCCGGCAGCCAACTGCAATATCACCAGACACGTCCATCAGAGACAGCAGGAACACATGGCGGCACCACTCTCTGGTGGTCGCACAGGGCTACCGCACACCACGACAGAGTATATGCATGTCATGCACCCTGCCATGGGACTACCATGGCTACATCTCATATCAGCCAACCAACCAGTTGTGCCCTTCTGATTCTAACTGCAACACCATCCGACTGCCGCCAGCCGTCAGCTGTGACTGCAGAACAGCACCTCTACTGACAGGCCAACTGTGGCTGTAGAACAGCACCCCTACTGACCCGTTAGCTGTGGCTGCAGAACAGCACCCTACTGACAGGCCATCTGTGGCTGTAGAACAGCACCCTTACTGACCCGTTAGCTGTGGCTGCAGAACAGCACCCTACTGACAGGCCAACTGTGGCTGTAGAACAGCACCCTTACTGACCCGTTAGCTGTGGCTGCAGAACAACACCCTACTGACAGGCCATCTGTGGCTGTAGAACAGCACCCCTACTGACAGGCCAACTGTGACTGCAGAACAGCACCCTTACTGACAGGCCAACTGTGACTGCAGAACAGCACCCCTACTGACAGGCCATCTGTGGCTGTAGAACGGCACCCTACTGACAGGCCATCTGTGGCTGTAGAACAGCCCCTACTGACCCGTTAGCTGTGGCTGCAGAACAGCACCCTACTGACAGGCCAACTGTGGCTGTAGAACGGCACCCCTACTGACAGGCCATCTGTGGCTATAGAACGGCACCCTACTGACAGGCCAACTGTGGTTATAGAACAGCACCCATACTGACAGGCCATCTGTGGCTGTAGAACGGCACCCTACTGACAGGCCATCTGTGGCTGCAGAACAGCACCCATACTGACATGCCAACTGTGGCTATAGAACAGCACCCCTACTGACAGGCCAACTGTGGCTGCAGAACAGCACCCCTACTGACCCGTTAGCTGTGGCTGCAGAACAGCACCATACTGACAGGCCAACGGTGGCTATAGAACAGCACCCATACTGACAGGCCATCTGTGGCTGCAGAACAGCACCCCTACTGACAGGCCAACTGTAGATGTAGAACAGCACCCATACTGACAGGCCAACTGTGGCTGCAGAACAGCACCCCTACTGACCCGTTAGCTGTGGCTGCAGAACAGCACCCATACTGACAGGCCAACTGTAGCTGTAGAACAGCACCCATACTGACAGGCCATCTGCGGCTGTAGAACGGCACCCTACTGACAGGCCAACTGTGGCTATAGAACGGCACCCCTACTGACAGGCAAACTGTGGCTGTAGAACAGCACCCCTACTGACAGGCAAGCTGCGGCTGCAGAACAGCACCCCTACTGACAGGCCAACTGTGGCTATAGAACAGCACCTCTACTGACAGGCCATCTGTGGCTATAGAACGGCACCCCTACTGACCCGCTAGCTGTAGCTGTAGAACAGCACCCCTACTGACAGGCCAGCTGCGGCTGCAGAACAGCACCCCTACTGACAGGCCAACTGTGGCTATAGAACAGCACCCCTACTGACAGCCCAACTGCGGCTCCAGAACAGAACCCCTACTGACCCGTTAGCTGTGGCTGTAGAACGGCACCCCTACTGACAGGCCATCTGCGGCTGTAGAACGGCACCCTACTGACAGGCCAACTGTGGCTAGAGGACAGCACCCCTACTGACAGGCCAACTGTGGCTGTAGAACAGCACCCCTACTGACAGGCCAACTGTGGCTGTAGAACGGCACCCTACTGACAGGCCATCTGCGGCTATAGAACAGCACCCCTACTGACAGGCCATCTGTGGCTATAGAATGACACCCCTACTGACCCGTTAGCTGTGACTGCAGAACAGCACCCTACTGACAGGCCAACTGCGGCTATAGAACAGCACCCCTACTGACAGGCCAACTGCGGCTGCAGAACAGCACCCCTACTGACCCGTTAGCTGTGGCTGCAGAATAGTACTCCTACTGACCCGTCAGCTGTGGCTGCAGAACAGCACCCCTACTGACCGGTCATCTGTGGCTGCAGAACAACACTCTCATTGACTGGCCAGCTGTGGCAACACTGCAGCACCCCCAATGATCGGGCAGCTGTGGTTGCACAGCAATGTCCCTATCCCGACCGATCAGTTGCGGTCGGACAACCCCCCCCCCACCTCCCATCGAACATCTGCGTGTCAACACTAGCCAGCTACTCCCCTTGACCAACAGAGCGGCACTCACTCTGCGTGCAGCCAGCGCGAGCGTCTCCGTCGTAGCCCTGGAGGCAGGAGCAGATGGCGCGGTGGTTGATGACGTTGCAGTCGGTGTTGTCGCCACAGTTGCACGGCGAGCGGCACTTTGCGTTCTGGCAGCTCTGCTGGGCCGGACAGTCGTCGTTGTTGCGACAGCCGGCCGTCGGCGGCTGTGACTGCGGCACGCACTGGATGAACGGGCTGCCCACGTGGCCGGGAGGGCAGCTGCACGTGGCCGCGTGGTTGCGCACTTGGCAGCGCGCTCCGGCCGCGCACGGGCTGCGCACGGTGCACGGGCTCTGGCAGCGGCGGTCGATGCACGCCTGGTCGAACGTGCACTGGCTGTCTGCCACACAGCCGGGCCGGACGGTGGCGGGTGGCACCACGGGCGTCTCTGTGACACCGAGGTCACCGGTCAGACCACTCTCAGTGACATCGCATCAGCACAGCTAACGTCATCATCACCGTCTTCATCACTGTCGTCGCAATCGTCACCGTCACCGCTACCGTCCATAGCCACAGTCACATCTTCCTTATTTTCATCGCAATCGTCGGTATTTAAAAACAAATCCAAATGCATGTCGGGCCATGGGCCGAAGATGCATGTCGGTCATCCGAAGCCATGGGCCGTGCCTACGAGGTTAAGATTTGACTAAGTACCTCAAGCCTTGTCGTGACACAACAGGGGAGACCATATGACCCATGAACAAGACCATCGGGCCAACGTTGCCATACTGATCATCAAAGTCATCGCACTCACGATGGTTTTTATCTTAAAAGTTATTATCATGATCGTCCATTACCACTGCTGTCCTCATGATTGCCGCCATCACGAGGGTGAACAGCAAGATAAATGAATACCTTCAAATGCAAACAATAAGCGCCGATTCGATGTCCACTGGGACATAAAATGGATTGACATTCCTTAATCCAATGCAATCCAGATACCAGAAAGTCCATCCATCTCCAATCCAAATCCACTGGGAAACAGAATGGTGCCATGATCCGTTTTGAAGAAAAATGTTACAGGAAGTAGCGATATAATTTCTAGATCAATCCTAATTTCAATCCAGAACTGAAGGATTTGCCAAGAAACTATCAAAACCGATCTAGATCCAATCAAATCCAAATCCGCAAGGTTGATACAATCCAACGCAAGGCACGTTGGAGCGTCTCTACGTGGGCGATCAGCCGGAAAGAGACGCCTCACCAGTGTTGGGCCTGCAGCTGGTTGGGTGGTTAATTTGGCTTTAACAACAACACGCTTCGCCCACAGTGATCGCGTAGCGGCCATGAGTTGAGCCATCACCGGTCGGTGCGGAGCCGACACTCACCGCGCTGACACTTGTTCAGCTGGTTGAGGAAGTATCCAGGCGCGCAGGGGCAGACGGCACGGTGGTCCTTGGCCTGGCAGATGGCGTTCACGCCGCACGGGTCAGGCCGGCAAACCGACGCGCAGAGGTTTCGTCGACAATGCTCGTGCTCGTTACAGTCCGTGTCGGTGACACACTCGGGCTCCTGGACGCTGGGCGAGATGCACAAGCCGGACTTGTCGAGCAGCATGTCCGCTGGGCAGCGGCACACCATTGTGCGGAACGGCGCCGTGTTCTGCACGGAGCACTGCTGGCCGCCGCGGCAGGGGCTCGACATGCGGCACAGGTCCTGACAACGCTCTGCCAGACACGCTAGTGCCGACCGGCAGTCCGTGTCGACCGTACACTCTGACAGCGGTCGTCGCGGCTCGTCTGCGGAAGTGGCTACGGCGTCAAAGTTCTGCACTCAACCGACATAACACAGGCACCAGCTTAGATTTGACATCATCCTGATAACACAACCACGTGGTTGGTTTTTAGCTTGAGGAGTCGGGTACCTCTGATAAATCCCATAGAAACGAAATTGTGTGATGATACGTTGCTTGATCCGGCCCACATTGCGCGCGCTTATGCGTGTGTGTGTCTGTGTGTCTGTGTGTCTGTGCGTGTGTGCGTGTGTGCGTGTCCGTGTGCGTGTGCGTGCGTGTGTGTGTGTGTGTGTGTGTGTGTGTGTGTGTGCACGTGTGTGTGTGATTGGGAACTTGGGGCCACTTCATAGAAGCGTGCAACCATAGCAGATGTTTTCTTAGTTTGCGGTCGTGTTACACCAAAGAGCATCTCACCTGGTATGCACCGGAATAATGCATTTCCATTGGTGCCTGGTGGACAGGTGCATTGCGCCTGGTGGTCGGTACCCTCGCAGGAGGCGCGCGGTGCGCAAGAGCCGGTGTCGCACACACGCACACAGAAGGCGCTGTTGGCGTCGCAGCGTTCGTGGTCGGCGCAGTCGTCGTTGGTGCGGCAGCCGACGTCGATGCAGGCGAACAGTGGGCTGCCTTGCGTGCCGGCCGGGCAGTAGCACTGGGCGCGTTGTGCCGTGACGCGACACGAGGCACGCCGGCCGCACGAGGCCGCCAGACACGGGTCGCGGCAGTTATCGCCCAGGCAGGCGCGATCCAGCGGGCAGTCCTCGTCGCGCTGGCACTCGGCTGTCGGGAGACAGGGGGTCAGTGCGCTACCGTCGCCAACACCGGGTAAATCGCATGTCGGGGGCAGAGGAGTTCTATGGCCACGGTCGGCGGGTCGATCCACCGTCGCAGTGGCTCATCGAAGCGTCAGTGGATCAGCCGGCTCCGGGTAAGGACGGACGGGAGGCGGACGAGCGGCGATTGTGTTTGGCACGGTCGTACTCACGCCGGTAGCAGGCCACCATGGGGTCTCCCAGGTAGCCGGTGGGGCAGATGCAGGCGGCGCGGTGCTGCTGGGTGCGGCAGTTGGCGTCGCGGCCGCACGGGTTGGATGCCAGGCAGGGGTCGACACAGCGCTGCTGCAGACACGCCTGACTGTCGGCGCAGTCTGTGTCGCGCGTGCACTCCGGCTGCGGCTCTGCCACTGTGGGTCAACGGCAGCCACTCAACACGTCCGCTGCCGGCATGCGTTGTCGTGGCCGCACATGGCCTAGTCGGGCTGGATCCCGACACACACGTCACGGACGAGATGCCACAGGTCACGACTTGACGGATGCAACTGGTGCAACCGGTGTGGGTGCAACCGAAGTCGACTGAATACCACCGACAATCAACGAGGACAATTAGAGATAGCAGATTAGATAATGCTAACCAAATACCTACCACCGGAATAACACAGCACACAAATCGATATGTCACCTGTCAGCGATTCGATTCCACAGTGCAATCGGACGTAGCCTGTAAACTCTAAGCTTGGTTGTAGATTGTGAACTGTGGGCTTTGTTGTAGACTACGGACTATGAGTTTCGTTGTAGACTATGGATTGTAGTCTCAGTTGTAAATTATGGATTGTGAGTTCGGCTGTAGATTATGAAGTGTAGGCTTCGTTATAGGTGTGAACCGTGGGGTTCGCTATATATTATGGACTGTGGACTTCGTTGTAGATTTTTAACCGTGGAATCGTTTGTAGATTATGTACTGTGGGCTCGGCTGTATAATATAAGCTGTGAGCTCGGTGGTAGATTATGAACTGTGTGTTCTCTTATGGACTGTGGACTGGGTGGTAGATTATGGACTGTGGATTTGGTTGTAGATTATGAACCATGAGCTGGGTTATAAGTTCTAAATGAGAACAGTGGGCTTCGCTATGGATTATGGACTATGGGCTCGGTTGTAGATTATGAACTGTGGGCTCGGTTGTAAATTATGGCCAATGACAATCTGGTTCCGAGAGCGTGCAGGCGGCCGTCTGGACCGCCACCATCACCAGCGTTTGTCAGCATCTGCCGTGCAGTTAACATTGGGGTCGCCGGTGGTGCCCTCTGGGCAGAGGCAGTAGGGCACGTGCTTGTAGGGCCGACACTTGGCTGAGGCCGGGCACGAGTTAGCCACCAGGCAGGGGTTCTGGCAGCGCTCGTCCAGACACGAGCTGATATCGTTGCACTGGACCTCCGCCTGGCAGCGGCGGCTCGTCCAGACACGACCTGATATCGTTGCACTGGACCTCCGCCTGGCAGCGGCGGCTCGTCCAGACACGAGCTGATATCGTTGCACTGGACCTCCGCCTGGCAGCGCTCGTCCAGACACGAGCTGATATCGTTGCACTGGACCTCCGCCTGGCAGCGGCGGCTCGTCCAGACACGAGCTGATATCGTTGCACTGGACCTCCGCCTGGCAGCGGCGGCTCGTCCAGACACGAGCTGATATCGTTGCACTGGACCTCCGCCTGGCAGCGGCGGCTCGTCCAGACACGAGCTGATATCGTTGCACTGGACCTCCGCCTGGCAGCGGCGGCTCGTCCAGACACGACCTGATATCGTTGCACTGGACCTCCGCCTGGCAGCGGCGGCTCGTCCAGACACGACCTGATATCGTTGCACTGGACCTCCGCCTGGCAGCGGCGGCTCGTCCAGACACGAGCTGATATCGTTGCATTGGACCTCCGCCTGGCAGCGGCGGTTCGTCCAGACACGAGCTGATATCGTTGCACTGGACCTCCGCCTGGCAGCGGCGGCTCGTCCAGACACGAGCTGATATCGTTGCACTGGACCTCCGCCTGGCAGCGGCGGCTCGGACGGAACGTGGCTGTGGCTGCGTGTCGGCAGCCAGGGCTAGTGCACGGCACGGACACCACTAGCCACCGGCGGCGCCTGCTAGCACAGGGTTATGTGGCGTGGCGCAGGCGAAACGCATCACTTGCCGCACCACATCCATGGTAGTGGTCTGGTAGCGGTTAGCAGCTACTGCACTGGCTAAACCAGTCTAGCTTTGTGTGTTTACAACAGCCGAGTTAACACGCGCCCTGGAGGGCGTGGGGGCGAAATCCGCCCACCCCTCCGGTTTTTCGTAGTTAATTCCGGGTTTTACCGGCCGATATACGCCATTCTTTGTGTACCTGCTTAGAAATGGCCGTCTCGTTGTTTAGGGTAAGAAAAACGAAAATCGACCAAAGAATTTCGAGTTAGGGGTCGTTAAAGTAAAAAAATCAGCACCAGACCAGAAATATCAGGCTGATGCGCTTCCCGTATATTGGCAAAAAGGAAGTGTTCTTGGCAACACTATCGACTTGTTTGATGCATATTGTTATGCTACGTTGTTTCAAAGTCATGTCAAGTCACCGAGGTCAAGTCAGGTCAAGTTCGTGACAGGCTAACACACACCCAGAATGGGTGGAGGGCGAAATCCGCCCACCCCTCCGATTTTTCGTACGCAAGTAACAGCAGTCGATGCGCCTCTGAACCGCAATATGCAACCAATCGTACGTAAGTAACTCCATATTGCACGAATGCTTTTTTCGTGCATGCTTAGAAATGACCGGCGCATTGTTTAAAGCAAGAAAAATGAAAATCGGCCGAAAGTTTTTCAAGTCAGGGGCCGTTAAAGTAAAACAAAATTCGCAGCACCAGACCACACAAATCGGCGCTGATGCCCTTCCCGTAGATTGGCAAAAGGGAAGTGTTCTTGATAACTCTAGCGAATTGTTTGATGCATATTGTCATGTTGTATAATTTAACAGTCATGTTAAGTCGCTGAGGTCGAGTCAGGTCAAGTTCATGACGGGCTAATGGAACCAAACATGGTCAACTGGAATGTTGTCATAAATGACTGTCATGCGATTGATATCGCTTTGCATGTTACTTCCTACACAACCGGAAATCTACTGTTTGTCATTGTGTGCCTAATCGTTTCCATACTTCATTCATGTATTTCACTCCTTTCTTTGTGAAGCCAATTGTGCCGAGCCGCCCAACAGAGCAGTCGGGTGGGCAGCCCGGTAACTGGAGCAGGTAATGACCTGATAAAGTGTTCCTATATATAGGTGACCTGAGGTCAAATTGTGGATCTGACATCTGTATTGCATCATTAGTAATGTCCAAAACATCATTAATCAGGGGAGGTCCGAGGCATCGAAATCAGGTGAGGAAGTCACCACTGCACCCCCAAAAAAACTCGGATTTCGACCACTCTATTTTTCAGTTCCCAACATTCGGAACTTGTTTGGTACCTATGCATTTCACACAAAAATATCCAGGTAATTGTGCTTTAAGGTATTTTTTGGACTCTTAGATTTTTACCAATATACTCGCTATAAAAGTGATGATGTGACCACTAATTTCCTCTCCAAATGCTTACTTTTCAGCTGGCAAACAAAATAACACAAAGAAAGTGGCTTTGAGCTAGGCAACATGGCGTAAAAATTGGGTGTAAAATATAATGTAATATGCCCATTTCCTAGTCCAGCCTAACCATAATGAAAAATAACAATTTCTCACACAACAAAAAGTGGAAAATTGTTCTGTTTTCTTTTTCAAACTTGACAACATAAAATCACAATCCAACGGATCACTTGTTAATCGAAAAATTGAAACATTCCAAATGACCCCTTTGTTTGCTTTCTGGAATTAACAGGACATGCGTAAAACATGTCCTGTGAATAACTTAAAGCACAATAATATGTCTTGCATGCATTATCATGAGCGTTCCCTAAAATGGGTATGGCTACATTTACCCATTCTACAGAAGCACAGGACATCGGAGAGAGGAACTTAAGAATAACCAAATCAATTTTTTGGCCAGACAAAAACTATACATTTGCTAAACCTGGAAATACATTGGTTCACACACTAAGGATCCAAGTTTATAATATGATACAAATTAAAGTTTGTTCAGGGTTTCAGAGGCTCTAAAAACACCATAGAGCATTGCAATTGAGAAAAAAAACACCAACAAAATTTTCACATGTGTCAACCAATTATTCAATTTAGTCATAGCTGGTCACATTTAGAGATTGCCAGCATCTCCTTCCACTCTCCCAAACAAACTTCCTTAGCACTTGCAGGGCTGGAGATCTCTCATAAAGTCAGGGGATCCAAGTTCATATTTTCAAGGCATATTTTCACAGTGGATATGGAAAATGACAAACTAAGATTAGCAGGAACCAAGCCAGACCACATACCAACTCCAGGCATGGGCACTTAGTTACCAACTATGAGGAACATTAACAATAGTATAAGCCCAAAGATCAGACCAAACATTTGGTCAAACTATGCCTGGTTTTCAGTTGGGAATAGTTCAACATACCAGTACAAATTTACTACCGTGTCCATCCACCCTGCGAATTTCGTTGCTCCAGCCTTAATAGGAGCCGAGATCTTATGAGGGGGGGGGGGCGAATCCGTCCCCTCCAGTGCGCGTAATTTTCAGAGGCCCTCCATGACGCGTGTTAAATGTCAAGCTAAACGTATTCAGCATAATACGCAGCGGGCATCCCTGCATCACCACTAGCACCAGCTTAGTGTCACAAACAGCACTGTGAAACGTGATTAGCGGAGGCCTTCCCGCACCGATCGCTTATTCTCTTAGAGCATTCCGCATAGTTCAAGGCAACAGTGTGATCAGACATGGTGGGAGGTTCGGTACAGCTAAGCAACGATAAACCAACTGGTCACAGCTAATCTGTCGTTGATCTAACCAACTGATAGCGTTCATCGATTATAACCAGCCGATATATGCATGGATGCAGTGCAATGGCGCATTAGTTAGCCCGTGGTTAGTGCACATTCACGTCTGAGACAACCGGCGCCAACAACAGATCAATCCGTCTGATGCCGGGGCAATCCGTCTGACACCGGGACAGGCTACCCGACACCGGGGCAGTCAGTCTGACATCGGGACAGGCCACCCGACACCGGAACAGTCCGTCTGACACCGGGACAGGCCACCCGACACCGGGGCAGTCCGTCTGACACCAGGACAGGCCACCCGACACCGGAGCAGTCCGTCTGACACCGGGACAGGCCACCCGACACCGGGGCAGTCAGTCTGACGCCGGGACAGGCCACCCGACACCGGGGCAGTCAGTCTGACGCCGGGACAGGCCACCCGATAACGGGGCAGTCAGTCTGACGCCGGGACAGGCCACCCGACACCGGGGCAGTCCGTCTGACACCGGGACAGGCCACCCGACACCGGGGCAGTCAGTCTGACGCCGGGACAGGCCACCCGATAACGGGGCAGTCCGTCTGAAACCAGGACAGGCCACCCAACACCGGGGCAGTCAGTCTGACACCGGGGCAGTCAGTCTGACACCGGGGCAGTCCGTCTGACACCGGGACAGGCCACCCGACACCGGGGCAGTCCGTCTGACACCGGGACAGGCCACCCGATAACGGGGCAGTCAGTCTGACGCCGGGACAGCCCACCCGACACCGGATCAGTCCGTCTGACACCGGGACAGGCCACCCGACACCGGATCAGTCCGTCTGACACCGGGACAGGCCACCCGACACCGGGGCAGTCAGTCTGACGCCGGGACAGGCCACCCGACACCGGAGCAGTCGGTCTGACACCGGGACAGGCCACCCGACACCGGGGCAGTCCGTCTGACACCGGGACAGGCCACCCGACACCGGGGCAGTCCGTCTGACACCGGGACAGGCCACCCGATAACGGGGCAGTCCGTCTGAAACCAGGACAGGCCACCCAACACCGGGGCAGTCAGTCTGACACCGGGGCAGTCAGTCTGACACCGGGGCAGTCAGTCTGACACCGGGACAGGCCACCCGACACCGGAGCAGTCCGTCTGACACCAGGACAGGCCACCCGATAACGGGGCAGTCAGTCTGACGCCGGGACAGCCCACCCGACACCGGAGCAGTCCGTCTGACACCGGGACAGGCCACCCGACACCGGGGCAGTCCGTCTGACACCGGGACAGGCCACCCGACACCGGAGCAGTCAGTCTGACGCCGGGACAGGCCACCCGACACCGGAGCAGTCCGTCTGACACCGGGACAGGCCACCCGACACCGGGGCAGTCCGTCTGACACCGGGACAGGCCACCCGACACCGGGGCAGTCCGTCTGACACCGGGACAGGCCACCCGATAACGGGGCAGTCCGTCTGAAACCAGGACAGGCCACCCAACACCGGGGCAGTCAGTCTGACACCGGGGCAGTCAGTCTGACACCGGGGCAGTCAGTCTGACACCGGGACAGGCCACCCGACACCGGAGCAGTCCGTCTGACACCAGGACAGGCCACCCGATAACGGGGCAGTCAGTCTGACGCCGGGACAGCCCACCCGACACCGGAGCAGTCCGTCTGACACCGGGACAGGCCACCCGACACCGGGGCAGTCCGTCTGACACCGGGACAGGCCACCCGACACCGGGGCAGTCAGTCTGACGCCGGGACAGGCCACCCGACACCGGAGCAGTCCGTCTGACACCGGGACAGGCCACCCGATAACGAGGCAGTCCGTCTGACATCTGGATAGGCCACCAGACACCGGGGCAGTCAGTCTGACACCGGGACAGGCCACCCGACACCGGGGCAGTCAGTCTGACGCCGGGACAGGCCACCCGATAACGGGGCAGTCCGTCTGAAACCAGGACAGGCCACCCAACACCGGGGCAGTCAGTCTGACACCGGGGCAGTCAGTCTGACACCGGGGCAGTCAGTCTGACACCGGGACAGGCCACCCGACACCGGAGCAGTCCGTCTGACACCGGGACAGGCCACCCGATAACGGGGCAGTCCGTCTGACATCTGGATAGGCCACCAGACACCGGGGCAGTCAGTCTGACACCGGGACAGGCTACCTGACGCCGGGACAGGCCACTCGACATCGTGGCAGTCCACTTGACACCACTCTACACTATCAAGACCAGCCACCACCGAAAGCGTCACTCACCCTGGTAGCAGCCAGAGTACGGGTCGCCTATCCATTTGTCGTCGTCGTCATCGTCGTCGTCGTCGGTCGGGCACGAGCAGGTGGGCACGTGACCGACGACTCGGCACATGGCGTTGGAGCCGCACGGGTTGAGCAGGCGGCACGGGTCGATGCAGGCCTGGTTGCGGCACGCCTCGGTGGCGGGACACTCTGAGTTGGCGGCACAGCCAGCGGCCGGCGGTGGTGGCGCTGCGGCGGCCATACTGGTCAGCACAGGCACTGGCGGACACCGCCGGCACAGCACGCGACACTGGCGGACGGCGCCGGCACAGCACGCGACACTGGCGGACGGCGCCGGCACAGCACGCGACACTTTGGCATGTTGTTAACGAAGGAGGTGAGGGCCAGGAGTAGGGCTCCTGAAAAATACGCTGCGTGAGACAGGTCATCAGGCGTTTCAACTTTGACACAGGCAAACACGAATGATGGTAAAACTCCATGGATGTGATGTTACAGTCTGTGGTTTTAGCATGCCAGCCAATGCACTATCCAACAATGGGAGGAGGACGGAGGAGCCTGAAACAGACTTGTTAAGTGCGACGCCGGTGTATGCGAGCATGCGAAAGATGCTGGTAAGGATCAGGGTGATTATTGTAGTCTCATGTTGTTAGCAAGTTAATCACCTGCAACGATACAGAACGCCTTGTTAGCCATCCACATGGGCAGGGAACATCTGTGTTATATGTAGGAAACACAAAGCAGCAGACATGTACAAATGCAGTCGAAGGGAGAAGTATTTACAACGTATGGTAATTAAATTACTCATACATTAGATGCAAGCAAATACACAACCCAGTTCCCGCATAAAAACGATGCTTCCATCATCACAAAGCAAATTTCAAAAGCTAAGACTGTGCTCAGGATAAACTTGGTATATTACAAGGGAGGCAGCATCCCGAATACTGTTTCTCCACTAGTAACGCCATACAGCCTCCGCAAAAAAGCACACACGCGGACGGCGCCTCCTTCAGCAGTCACAAGCTGCAGCCCATGTAGCACTCACGCAAGCTACAGACCCCTGCGACACTCATGCAATAAGCTGCGGCCCCTGCATCACTCGCGGAAGTTGCATCCCCCTGCTACACTCACGCGAGCTGCAGTTCCCTGTGGCACTCACGTAAGTTACAGCCCCTGTGGCACTCACGCAAGCTACAGCCCCCTGTGGCGCTCATGCAGGTTACAGCCCCTGTGCCACTCACGTAAGCTACAGCACACTGCAGCACTCACGTCAGCTACAGCCCCCTGTGGCACTCTTGTGAGCGCCGGACACAGGGAGGCACTCACGTGGACGACACTCGACGTCGGCGTCCCCGACGAAGCCGGGCAGACACTGGCAAACCATGGTGCGGGACGGCAGGCTGTTCACCACGCGGCAGCTGGCGCTCTGACCACACGGCTCGATCGTCTGACAGAGGTCCACGCAGCGCGTGTTGATGCACGCCCGGTGGGCCGGACACTCGGCGTCGCTGGTGCACCCGACCGTCGGCTTCTCCTCGGCCGGCACTGGCAAACATCACCACCAGTCAATGCGCCAGCACCAGCACCAGCACAGTGCACCAGCACAGACGGTGCAGTGGCAACAGTGAGTGCTACTGTTTGGTTGGAAACTGAGCTGGCCCATACGCGGCGTCGGCGCGCCGAGCCGTCAGTCAGTGCACAGCGCTAGTGGAGACTGATCTGGTACACCACCAATGTCGGCGTCGCCGGTACTGGTTGGATGTATCACTAGTGCTTACGTTGTACACCGACTGCTACCATGTTTGAACTGGTGTGCAGCTGGTGGCCGGGTGCGCGGCTGGTGACGGGTGCGTGTGTACTGACTGAGTGTGCGGCTGGTGACGGGTGCGTGTGTACTGACTGAGTGCGCGGCTGGTGAGAGGTGCGTGTGTACTGACTGAGTGTGCGGCTGGTGATGGGTGCGTGTGTACTGACTGAGTGTGCGGCTGGTGACGGGTGCGTGTGTACTGACTGAGTGTGCGGCTGGTGACGGGTGCGTGTGTACTGACTGAGTGTGCGGCTGGTGAGGGGTGCGTGTGTACTGACTGAGTGCGCGGCTGGTGAGGGTGCGTGTGTACTGACTGAGTGTGCGGCTGGTGAGGGTGCGTGTGTACTGACTGAGTGTGCGGCTGGTGAGGGGTGCGTGTGTACTGATGAGTGTGCGGCTGGTGACGGGTGCGTGTGTACTGACTGAGTGTGCGGCTGGTGATGGGTGCGTGTGTACTGACTGAGTGTGCGGCTGGTGACGGGTGCGTGTGTACTGACTGAGTGTGCGGCTGGTGATGGGTGCGTGTGTACTGACTGAGTGTGCGGCTGGTGAGGGGTGCGTGTGTACTGACTGAGTGTGCGGCTGGTGATGGGTGCGTGTGTACTGACTGAGTGTGCGGCTGGTGACGGGTGCGTGTGTACTGACTGAGTGTGCGGCTGGTGAGGGTGCGTGTGTACTGATGAGTGTGCGGCTGGTGAGGGTGCGTGTGTACTGACTGAGTGTGCGGCTGGTGACGGGTGCGTGTGTACTGACTGAGTGTGCGGCTGGTGATGGGTGCGTGTGTACTGACTGAGTGTGCGGCTGGTGACGGGTGCGTGTGTACTGACTGAGTGTGCGGCTGGTGAGGGGTGCGTGTGTACTGACTGAGTGTGCGGCTGGTGACGGGTGCGTGTGTACTGACTGAGTGTGCGGCTGGTGACGGGTGTGTGTGTACTGACTGAGTGTGCGGCTGGTGACGGGTGCGTGTGTACTGACTGAGTGCGCGGCTGGTGAGAGGTGCGTGTGACTGACTGAGTGTGCGGCTGGTGATGGGTGCGTGTGTACTGACTGAGTGTGCGGCTGGTGACGGGTGCGTGTGTACTGACTGAGTGCGCGGCTGGTGACGGGTGCGTGTGTACTGACTGAGTGTGCGGCTGGTGACGGGTGCGTGTGTACTGACTGAGTGCGCGGCTGGTGATGGGTGCGTGTGTACTGACTGAGTGTGCGGCTGGTGACGGGTGCGTGTGTACTGACTGAGTGTGCGGCTGGTGACGGGTGCGTGTGTACTGACTGAGTGCGCGGCTGGTGACGGGTGCGTGTGTACTGACTGAGTGTGCGGCTGGTGAGGGGTGCGTGTGTACTGACTGAGTGCGCGGCTGGTGATGGGTGCGTGTGTACTGACTGAGTGCGCGGCTGGTGAGAGGTGCGTGTGTACTGACTGAGTGTGCGGCTGGTGAGGGTGCGTGTGTACTGACTGAGTGTGCGGCTGGTGAGGGGTGCGTGTGTACTGACTGAGTGTGCGGCTGGTGAGGGGTGCGTGTGTACTGACTGAGTGTGCGGCTGGTGACGGGTGCGTGTGTACTGACTGAGTGTGCGGCTGGTGACGGGTGCGTGTGTACTGACTGAGTGTGCGGCTGGTGAGGGGTGCGTGTGTACTGACTGAGTGCGCGGCTGGTGATGGGTGCGTGTGTACTGACTGAGTGTGCGGCTGGTGACGGGTGCGTGTGTACTGACTGAGTGCGGCTGGTAGGTGAGAGGTGCGTGTGTACTGACTGAGTGCGCGGCTGGTGATGGGTGCGTGTGTACTGACTGAGTGTGCGGCTGGTGAGGGGTGCGTGTGTACTGACTGAGTGCGCGGCTGGTGAGGGGTGCGTGTGTACTGACTGAGTGTGCGGCTGGTGACGGGTGCGTGTGTACTGACTGAGTGCGCGGCTGGTGATGGGTGCGTGTGTACTGACTGAGTGTGCGGCTGGTGACGGGTGCGTGTGTACTGACTGAGTGCGCGGCTGGTGAGGGGTGTGTGTACTGACTGAGTGCGCGGCTGGTGATGGGTGCGTGTGTACTGACTGAGTGTGCGGCTGGTGAGAGGTGCGTGTGTACTGACTGAGTGTGCGGCTGGTGAGAGGTGCGTGTGTACTGACTGAGCGCGCGGCTGGTGATGGGTGCGTGTGTACTGACTGAGTGTGCGGCTGGTGAGAGGTGCGTGTGTACTGACTGAGTGTGCGGCTGGTGAGAGGTGCGTGTGTACTGACTGAGTGTGCGGCTGGTGACGGGTGCGTGTGTACTGACTGAGTGCGCGGCTGGTGAGGGGTGCGTGTGTACTGACTGAGTGTGCGGCTGGTGATGGGTGCGTGTGTACTGACTGAGTGTGCGGCTGGTGAGAGGTGCGTGTGTACTGACTGAGTGTGCGGCTGGTGACGGGTGCGTGTGTACTGACTGAGTGTGCGGCTGGTGAGAGGTGCGTGTGTACTGACTGAGTGTGCGGCTGGTGATGGGTGCGTGTGTACTGACTGAGTGCGCGGCTGGCGACGGGTGCGTGTGTACTGACTGAGTGCGCGGCTGGTGAGAGGTGCGTGTGTACTGACTGAGTGTGCGGCTGGTGAGGGGCGTGTGTACTGACTGAGTGCGCGGCTGGTGACTGGTGCGTGTGTACTGACTGAGTGTGCGGCTGGTGAGAGGTGCGTGTGTACTGACTGAGTGTGCGGCTGGTGACGGGTGCGTGTGTACTGACTGAGTGCGCGGCTGGTGATGGGTGCGTGTGTACTGACTGAGTGTGCGGCTGGTGACGGGTGCGTGTGTACTGACTGAGTGTGCGGCTGGTGACGGGTGCGTGTGTACTGACTGAGTGTGCGGCTGGTGACGGGTGCGTGTGTACTGACTGAGTGTGCGGCTGGTGATGGGTGCGTGTGTACTGACTGAGTGTGCGGCTGGTGAGAGGTGCGTGTGTACTGACTGAGTGTGCGGCTGGTGACGGGTGCGTGTGTACTGACTGAGTGTGCGGCTGGTGAGAGGTGCGTGTGTACTGACTGAGTGTGCGGCTGGTGATGGGTGCGTGTGTACTGACTGAGTGCGCGGCTGGCGACGGGTGCGTGTGTACTGACTGAGTGCGCGGCTGGTGAGAGGTGCGTGTGTACTGACTGAGTGTGCGGCTGGTGAGGGGTGCGTGTGTACTGACTGAGTGCGCGGCTGGTGACGGGTGCGTGTGTACTGACTGAGTGTGCGGCTGGTGAGAGGTGCGTGTGTACTGACTGAGTGTGCGGCTGGTGACGGGTGCGTGTGTACTGACTGAGTGCGCGGCTGGTGATGGGTGCGTGTGTACTGACTGAGTGTGCGGCTGGTGATGGGTGCGTGTGTACTGACTGAGTGCGCGGCTGGTGAGGGGTGCGTGTGTACTGACTGAGTGTGCGGCTGGTGACGGGTGCGTGTGTACTGACTGAGTGCGCGGCTGGTGATGGGTGCGTGTGTACTGACTGAGTGTGCGGCTAGTGATGGGTGCGTGTGTACTGACTGAGTGCGCGGCTGGTGATGGGTGCGTGTGTACTGACTGAGTGTGCGGCTAGTGATGGGTGCGTGTGTACTGACTGAGTGTGCGGCTGGTGATGGGTGCGTGTGTACTGACTGAGTGCGCGGCTGGTGATGGGTGCGTGTGTACTGACTGAGTGTGCGGCTGGTGAGAGGTGCGTGTGTACTGACTGAGTGCGCGGCTGGTGACGGGTGCGTGTGTACTGACTGAGTGCGCGGCTGGTGAGGGGTGCGTGTGCACTGACTGAGTGCGCGGCTGGTGACGGGTGCGTGTGTACCGACTGAGTGCGCGGCTGGTGAGGGGTGCGTGGGTACTGACTGGGTGTGCGGCTTGCGGTCGGGTGGGTGGGTGCTGACTGGGTGTGTGGATGGTGGCTGGGTGGGTGGATACTGACCGGATGGGTAGGTACTACCGGGTGGGTAGGTACTAACCGGGTGTGCAGCTTGTGACTGGGCTGCCGGTGTAGCCAGGCGGGCAGTAGCAGTTGGCGTGGTGGTTGAACGCGCGACACTCGGCCGCTGTGCCGCACGCACCGAAGCAGACAGGCGTGCAGCGCTCGTCGCGACAGGCGTGCGAGAGGGCGCACTGGTCATCGGTGGTGCACTCGGGCCGCCGGCAGCCGGTGTAGGGGTTGCCCAGCGCGTAGGGCAGGCACTGACAGCGCGCGCGGTGGTTAGTGACCTGGCAGCGCGCATTAGTGCCGCACTGCTCGAAGCGGCACGGGTC
This sequence comes from Imbricaverruca yamaguchii, assembly GCA_034440575.1. Taxonomy (NCBI): domain Eukaryota; kingdom Metazoa; phylum Arthropoda; class Thecostraca; family Neoverrucidae; genus Imbricaverruca; species Imbricaverruca yamaguchii. The sequence goes on along the minus strand of JAOTOL010001503.1, from coordinate 421,863 downwards.
TTGGCACTCCTGCCTGATGCACGCCTCCGAGAGAGCGCACTCGGAGTCGGAGCGGCAGCCCAGCTGGTAGCAGAGCACGTTGGGGTTGCCGGTCATCTGGTCAGGACACGAGCACACCTGCCGGTGCCGGATGACGCGGCACACGGCGTTGCTGGCACACGCGGCCGGGAACAGCGAGCACGGGTTGCGGCAGCGCTGGCTGACGCACGACTGTGTCAGTGCGCACTCGTCGTCCGAGACGCATTCGGGCCGCGGAGTTGTCTCGGCAGCCGGCGGCGGCAGTCGGCACTGCACGTGCGGGTCGCCCACGTACTGCGGTGGGCACGAGCATACCGCCTGGTGGTTGTAGACGTCGCAGACAGCCGACACTCCGCAACGGCCCGGGCACGGATCGCGACAGTGCAGCGCTGAGCACGCCATCGTGTTGGCACAGTCCGAGTTCACGGTGCACTCCGGGCGGCACTCGACGTATGGAGAGCCGAACAGGCCCGGCGGGCACGAGCAGACGGCCTGCGAGCCGAGCACTTGACAGCGGGCGCCGCGACCGCATGGCGACGGGTTGCACACGTCCGGAGCCACCGCTGGCGGATTGACACAGTGTCAGTGGGAAATGCCGTTTGAGGGAGCAAGCTAATAGGGAAGCTGCTACTGAGGAGAGGTGGAGGGGAAGCGATCACATTGGCATGCAGATCTCCTGCTTGGGGATTGACACCATAATACAGACTGACGCCAGCAGGGGGCACATCGGTACAGCAGCAATCGCTGAGTGATGGCGCAGCACGCCAGTGGGTGCACTGCCACTGGAAAGGGAGAGCGGTCACGTCAGTGGTACAGCTACCTCTGAGAAAGCGATATGAAGTCACTTCAGTCTTGGAAGATACGGGAAGCACAAGTACAGGCATTGCTAAACGATCTATGCGCGCCTTCGCAAATGTGCGCTCGCCACCGTGTTAAATAGGCTGCCCAGGTTGGTCCTAATCTTAGGTCGATAGTGGTCTAGGGGTGATTCTATATGCTGGTGTTGGTCCTGAAATGACTCCTAGGCAAACTTAGTACGTATTCAGGGCAAACTAATTTGCTATGCCTGAACGTTGACTTTCTTTTGAACAAATTGCCCGTAATCAAACGCGTGAATGTGTCGTGAATGCACATGCAATCAAACCCGTGTCGTGAATTCATGTGAAATTTCTCGGGCATGGTTTTATTTTGGCCCCACTATAAGCATCGCCGTGTTTGAAGAGGAATTTGCGTTGCATATATAACCACGGGATACTAATTCATCAATGCAAATGAAGTATGCAAATCACTCCAAAACATTCGTATTGGCATTGCAGAAAGTAATAAAGATCGGCATGCAGTGAAGTAATAAAAATGCTGCCGGCGAAGTGAGAGACAGTCATCAGCAACGAAGTGAGTGTGGCACAGGGCCTGCCCATTGGCAGATCACCTGCCACATTGTGTTAGTTGGCGCCGGCAGCTGGGTACTCACTGGGTGCTGGCAGGCAGAGGCGGTACGGGTCTCCCACGTGTCCAGCCGGGCAGACGCACGACGGCACGCTGTTGACCACCTGACAGTCAGCGTTGAGGCCGCACCGGCACGGATCGACGCACTTGTTGGCGACGCAGGCCAGCGTCGGTCTGCAGTCGGCGTTGAGCACACACTCGGGTCGGCAGCCGAAGTACGGGTCACCGTGGTACTCGGCCAGGCAGACGCAGGCGGCGGCGGCGCCGCGCGTGCGACACTCGGCGTTGTCACCGCACGGCGACGGTCGGCACGGGTGGGCCAGCGGCTGGCCGGCTGGCGGCGGCGTGATGGGCACCGGCGCGCAGCCGGCTGGCCGGTACGGGTTGCCGCGGAAGCCGGCCAGACAGCGGCAGTTGGGCCGGTGGCTGACCACGCTGCACAGGGCGTTACGGCCGCACGTGCCTGGACACGGGTCGGCGCACTTCTGCCGCATGCAGGCGAGCGTGTTGCGACAGTCCGAGTCGGAGAGACACTCGGGCCGGCAGCTGACGTACGGGTTGCCCTGGTACTCGGGCAGACAGGTGCAGACAGCAAGGCCGTTGTTGTTGCGGCAGCGAGCGTTCTCGGCGCACGGCGACGGGTAGCACGGGTCCTTGGGCTCCGGCCGCGGCGCTGAAACACGAAACGCATGGTCACAATGGAGCTGATAGCTGGTCTCCATGCAGCATGCGTGCAACAGGCGCAGTCACGTGCAGGCACGGTGCAAACGAGCTCCATCAGCGTGATACATGCGAACTGTGCCATACTTGCAATGGCGCACGCACGCACGCACGCACGCACGCACACAAACGTGCACGAAAATAATACATGCAGGTAGGATGCGCAGACGAATGCAAGGCATGCGGTAATGGATATTGGGCGAGGAACGTCTTGTTCCGTTCGACCGGGCACGATCTCGACCACCGTAGGCGCCACCGCTTACTGGAGGCTGGAACCGGAGCGCAGTACCGCAACGGACTGCCGGTGGTACCCGCCGGACAGTGGCAGCGTGGTACGTGGTTGATAACGTCACAGAGGCCGCCGAATCCGCAGCTGCCCGGGCACGGGTCGACACACTTGAAGTTGAGACACGCCAAATGGCGGGAACAGTCGGAGTTGGTGGTACATTCTGGACGTGGTCGGACGGCCGGCGGCACGCAGAAAGCTGCTCCGTTCACCACGCGGCACACGGCGGCGTCGTTGTCGTCGTCGTCGTCATCGTCGCTGCACGGGCTTGGATCGCACGGATCTCTGGACTGCTGCGGAGCTGGAAATGCAACACCGGAGTTAGTGCCATAAACGTAACTGATGCTACCTGAAATATTAATAATTGCACATGTCACAGTATCGAGCGTCTTATGCTTATTTTACGTCCCTCGGCTATTTGGTATCGACAAAGCACACGGTATTTCACCCATGGGTATACTCACGTGGCTCCGGGTAGCAGCCTCTGAACGGATCGCCCGTGTAGCCAGGCGGACACGTGCAGATTGGGTTGTGAGAGCGCACCACACACTCGGCGTAGGCGCCGCACGTGCCCGGGCACGGGTCGATACACTTCTCGTGCACGCACGTCTCGTCGAGCGGACACTCGGCAGGCACAACGCACTCGGGCCGGCAGGCGACAATTGGGTCGCCACGGTAGCCAGGCAGGCACGCACACACGGCGGCCGAGTTCACGGCGCGACACGTGGCGTACGTGCCGCACGGGCTTGGGTAGCATGGGTCACGCTTCTGTGGAGGACCCACCGGCCGCGACGCTGCAAACGAACATCAGATGTTGCGAGCGCTGGGTCATTGGTGGTAAATTGGTGTAAGTTCATCACTGTGTTGGGAAAAAATGCATGCGCAATCAAGCTCCCATTTGGGATGACACCAAGACTGATTGTTGCACAACGCAAACGGGAGACAAACTTTCGCAAAATTAGAAACCATACTTTGTGCAATGTGGCCAGCTAATGAAAATGCTATCGGAGATGCCATGAGTTCAAGAGAATGGAAGAAGACCAAGAGCCAGAGCCGGCAGACGCGCGGTGTGCGGACGCGGCTCACTCACTCTGAGGCAACGGATAGCAGCTGGTGAAGCCGTTGCCCGTGTAGCCGGCCGGACACGAACACATCGGGATGTGGTTGACGACGTCGCATTCGGCGTTGATGCCACACATTCCTGGGCATGGGTCGCGGCACTTCATGCGCGAACAGTGCTTGTCGCGTGAGCAGTCATCGTCCAGCACGCACTCGGGTCGACAGCCGGTGTACGGGTCGCCGGCGTACAGCGGTAGACACGTACAGACGGCATCGTCATCGTCCACCTGGCACACGGCGTTCGCTCCACACGGTGACGGGTTGCACGGGTTTCCCACCGCCGGTCCGTGTTCCACAGGCCCGAGCGTCACTGCAATGGAGGCAATTCCTCACTTTGCGACCACCTTCAACTCAAGAAACATGCAGAAGTGAACACAGCACCAGAACTATCATCATAACGCAGATAAGCGTGATTAGTAACGTGGACAATGTCCACACAACATGCCGTTGACGAATGGTGAGACCAAAGCACAATCAGGAAGAACGAAACCCCGCTGCTGTGCCCTAGGGACGAGTAGTCTAGGAATAATTTTCCCGTCTCCCGCCGGAAGGTTGTGGCTTCGAGTCTCACCTGTCGCTACTCTTCACCCGCGACCAATCGGCGTGAGAGATTGGCGATGCTACATGACCCACCGGTCGATGTGTTGTTAAACCAATAGTCAACCAACCTGCTGCTGTGCCTAAGAGAATGGTGAGCGTGGTGAAGGAGAGGCGCACGCACCTGGCACAAGTCGACAGGCGCCGAACGGATCTCCGCTGTAGCCCGGCAGGCACAGGCAGAGTGGAGAGTGGTTCTGCACCCGACACTGGCTGTTGTGACCACACACGCCGGGACACGGGTCGACACACTTCTGTCCGATGCAGGCCAGGTGACTGGCACAGTCGGAGCTGACCACACACTCTGGCCGACAGCTGGGCGGACTGCCCAAATAGCTGGGCAGACACGAGCACGCCGGACGGCCGTTGATCTCGCGACATGCCGAGTTCGAACCGCACGGGTTCGGATAGCAGGTCCGCTTCGGGATATCTTCTGCATAAAAACAAATAAATGTATGAGCAGCCATTCAGCATACAGACTACAAACACATTTTGATATAACTGCACTAATGAATACAAAAGAACGCCATTACAAGGAAATCGAAGACCAAAACATCAAATTTGAATTAACAATCAGCTAAACGAGGTGCTAAGCTACACAAATGAGTACACAAAGCAATATCCCTACCGCTAAGGCAAACAAGTAGCCAGCCCTATCGACTCACCTTGCTTGGGCCGGCAGGCTGACGACGCGTCACCGACGTATCCCTCGTCACATTCACAGACCGGGTTGTGACTGCGCACCGAGCAATGAGCGTTTCGGCCGCACACGCCCGCGCACGGATCAACGCACTTTTGGCGCGAACATGCCTCCGTGCGAGGACAGTCGGCGTTGGTGACGCACTCAGGTCTGCAGCCGGACAGCGGGTTACCCTTGGGGAAGCCCGGCCGACACACGCACAGCCCCGCGCCGTTACTGGCCTGGCAGTCGGCGTTCGGGCCGCACGGGTTGGGGAAGCAGGGCGTGGGGGGCGGCCGGATGGCGGGCTGCTTCTGCGGCGCCACGGGCCGGCATGCCGAGAATGGGTCGCCCTGGTAGCCGTCTGGACAGTAGCACATGGGCACGTGCGCCTGCACCCGGCACTCGGCGCGGAAGCCGCACACGCCGGGGCACGGATCCACGCACTTGTTGGGCTCACAGGCCTTGGACCGGTCGCAGTCTGAGTCGACCACACACTCGGGCCGACATCCCTCGTAAGGATTGCCAAAGTACTCTGGCAGGCAGCTGCACACTCCCAGGCCGTTGTGGACGCGGCATCGGGCGTTCGGCCCACATTTGCCAGGGAAACAGGGGTTCCTGGGCGCAGCAGGCGTGGGCGTTGCTGCAAAGAACAGTGGCGTTCTGTTAGATACACAGCAATACACGCAACCTCATGTCAGTCATCATCGGCAGCATCGAATAAGCTAACCGTGCCACGTTAAACCAAATAACCGCTGATTTACTGATACCCTTGCTGACTCCACAATGCGATGTCGGGTGGTGGAGGCGAGGGGACCCACTCACTCTGTGGCACCGGTGAACAGTATCGGTAGGCGTCGCCAGTGTAACCCACTGAGGCGATGGAGGGGCACTCACTCTGTGGCACCGGTGAACAGTATCGGTAGGCGTCGCCAGTGTAACCCACTGAGGCGATGGAGGGGCACTCACTCTGTGGCACCGGTGAACAGTATCGGTAGGCGTCGCCAGTGTAACCCACTGAGGCGATGGAGGGGCACTCACTCTGTGGCACCGGTGAACAGAATCGGTAGGCGTCGCCAGTGTAACCCGCATTGCACGTGCACACTGGACTGTGACTGCGCACATCACACACGGCGTTGGCTCCGCAGAAGCTGGGGCACGGGTCCTGACACTTCTGACTGACGCAAGCCTCGTCGGCGGCGCAGTCCGTGTTGAGCACACACTCTGGTCTACAGTTGGGCGGGGAGCCCACGTAGTCCTCGAGACAGGAGCAGGCGGCACGGCCGTTCTGCTCCCGACACTCGGAGTTGGGGCCGCAAGGGCTCGGCTGGCACGGGTCCCCTCGTGGATGCTGTATCGCTGCAAATACGGACGACAGACACAGTCAGACACACGCAATACTCATATATTTGTATTCTGCTTGATGCTACCTCGCTGATGTCTAGTATTTGCTTGCATGGATGACAGCTAATAACGTCAATATTGCATCACTCAATCAGAGGTGTGATTTGCAACTCCTCTGTAGCTTAGCAATAACCGAAAATAAGTTGCAAGCATGTACACTATTCTATCGGCTCAACCTTTACGCCCAAAAAATATAAAAGAATCTGTTGAATGCTGGGAGCTGACTTTATCGCTTGCAGTAATGAATGGAGCAAAGGAGCCGTTAAAAAAAACCTTCAATAATCGGTCGTTCGTTCCAATAACTGCAAACATAAAGATGGAATATTATAGCAACAGGACAACTAAATCTAGCGCGGGACATGCTGCAGCAACTGGAGCAGCCAGGAGCCGGCCGTCAGCCGGCCAAGACGGTGTGAGGGCAGGCACCACACCCACCTGGCGCCGGGTAACAGGAGCGGTACGGATCGCCGCTGAAGCCAGTCGGGCAGGTGCAGCGCGGCTGGTGGCTCACCACGCGACACTGGGCGCGGTAGCCGCACGTGGCGTCACATGGGTCGCGACACTTGTTGCTGATGCACGCCTTGTCGGCGGTGCACTGGGAGTCGGAGACGCACTCGTGGCGGCACCGCTCCATCGGGTCGCCCACGTAGCCCGGCAGGCAGGCGCACATGGCCACGCCGTTCAACAGTCGGCAGTTGGCGTTGATACCGCACGGCGTCGGTACACACGGGTTTCTCGGCTGCGCGGGTCGCGGCGCTGCCGGCAGAGAGAGAGAGAGCGTCACAAACAAACACGCACGCACATCGGTCCAGACAGGCCACCGTGCAGAATTGCAGCGGGCAATACCAGCCCGCACCCCTTTCTGTGAACGGTGTTCATTTGCGGGCCGAATGAGCAGCAGGTGCCAGACATAGCGGACGTTGGCGGACTTACATTCTGCTGGCTTCGGACGACACCCGACGAACGCGTCGCCGACCATTCCGTCAGGGCAGTAGCAGCTGGGCACGTGGTTCACCACGCTGCATGTGGCCTGCGCGCCACATGTACCCGGGCACGGGTTGATGCACTTGTTGTGACTACAGGCCTTGTCGCGCGGACAGTCCTCGTCCAACACACACTCGGGTCGGCAACCGGCGTACGGGTTGCCGAAATAATCGAGCAGGCAGGAACAGATGGCCAAGCTATTCTTCTGCTGGCATTGAGCGTTTGGTCCGCACGGCGACGGGTAGCACGGGTTGGACGGCGGCGGTCTGATGGAAACCGGCTCCGCTGTAGGCAAACAGGATATCAGTCCGATTGCCAAAGAAGCAGAAAGCCATTGCTACCGACAAACACCATGCATTGCAAAGTCTCTATCCCTCTTCTGCGCACAGCCTTTGCAATGAACTACAGCTGAAAAATATACCCTCCAAATTCGCCACAATAATGATCCCACGGGCGGGGCAGTGTGGCCAGGATCACCTGATTATGAACCACTTTTCATTGCATACCTTGATTACCTCTGCAAACAAAATCTGGTGTGTTACTAGTACCACGGCAAAGTACCTTGAAGAATATGCAGTGCACGCACCTGGTATCGTAGAGCAGAGGGCATACGCATCGCCAGTGTAGCCGGTCAGGCAGTAGCAGAGTGGGTGGTGGTTCTGAACACGACACTGGGAATTCCTGCCGCAGGCTGCGCTGCACGGGTCGACACACTTCTGTCCGATACAGGCCAGGTGACTGGCACAGTCGGAGCTGACCACACACTCTGGCCGACAGCTGGGCGGACTGCCCAAATAGCTGGGCAGACACGAGCACGCCGGACGGCCGTTGATCTCGCGACATGCCGAGTTCGGACCGCACGGGTTCGGATAGCAGGTTCGTTTGGGCTCCTCGGCTGAAAAATATAACATCGGATTTCAGCTTGACGCCATCCTCACTTCTGACAAGCCTCATAAAGTGATGAAATTCATATGATTGCTGCTGTTTAATCTAGATTCGGTTGTGCATGCAAATGTAACAAGTATAAATGCATAGTCATTACCAGTGGTTAAAATATTTCGCACACCAGCTCATACCTGGAATAGGCGTACAGTGTTCATATGGGTTTCCAATGTATCCGTTGTTGCACGTGCACAGTGGGTTGTGGTTGATGACCCTGCACTCGGCGTTATGACCACACAGTCCAGGGCACGGGTCAACGCACTTCTGCTGTGACCCACACGCCTGTGTCTGAGGACAGTCGGCGTTGGTGACGCACTCGGGCCGACAGCCGGTGACCGGATCACCCTTGGGGAAGCCCGGTCTGCACTTGCAGGTGGCCACGTTGTTCTTGGCAGTGCAGTCGGCGTTCGGTCCGCACGGAGACGGGTAGCACGGGTTCCTGGGCGTCGGCTCCCTCGGAGGTGAAGTCACCGGAATGGGTGTGCATGCCGAGAATGGGTCGCCCTGGTAGCCGTCTGGGCAGTAGCACATGGGCACGTGATCTTGCGTCCGGCACTCGGCACGGAAGCCGCACACGCCGGGGCACGGATCCACGCACTTGTTGCGCTCACAGGCCTTGGACCGGTCGCAGTCTGAGTCGACCACACACTCGGGCCGGCATCCCTCGTAAGGATTGCCAAAGTACTCTGGCAGGCAGCTGCACACTCCCAGGCCGTTGTGGACGCGGCACCGGGCGTTTGGCCCGCATTTGCCAGGGAAACAAGGGTTTTTGGGCGCAGCAGGTGTGGGCGTTGCTGCAAATGAAAAGTGTTTATCAGATGCCATAAAATCATCACGGAGGAAAACACACACTATTATCATATATGGATCACAGCTTTGATTAGAGTGAAACATTGCAGAATATTACCGTATCCCGTTCAATAAATGGTAACTAAATGGTTCACTTACTCGGTGGAATAGGGGAGCAGTATCTGTACGGATCTCCCGTATATCCGGCTTGGCAGTTGCAGACGGGATTGTGGTTCTGCACCAGACAATCGGCGTTGGTGCCGCATTGTCCGGGACACGGATCCACGCACTTATGTGCCACGCACGCGTCGCTGGCTGAACAGTCAGGATTGATAACACACTCGGGACGACAGTTTGGCGGCGAACCCAGGTAGCCCTTCTGGCAGCCGCACGACGCCTTGCCGTTGTTCGCTCTGCACACCGAGTTCGGCCCGCACGGACTCGGGGAGCATGGGTCCTCGTTCACAGTAGGCGCCGTGACGGGCTCTTTGCTGCAGCGCCGGTACGGATCGCCAATGTAGCCGAGGCTGCACTCGCACACAGGGTTGTGGCCGATGGCACGGCACTGTGCGTTCTGGCCACACACTCCGGGACATGGGTCGACGCACTTCTGGTTGACGCATGTCTTATGAGATGAACATTCGCCTGGCGAGACGCACTCTGGTCTACAGCCGATAGTTGGATTACCCTGGTAGCTGGGAAGGCAGGTGCACAGGGCACCACCGTTGGACTCGCGGCACTGGGCGTTAGCCCCGCATGGGCTCGGGTAGCAAGGGTTGGTAGGCTGCCGAGGAGGTGGTGCGGTCTGCGGCACTGGGCTGCAGTACGAGAATGGATCTCCAGTGTATCCCGGTGCACATGAACACATGATGATGTGATTAACCACGATGCATTCTGCTCCGGAACCACAACGTCCTGGACATGGGTCGCTGCACTTGTTCCTCTCGCAGTTTTTGTTGCGAGAACAGTCTGTATCCAGCACGCACTCTGGTCTGCACCCCTCATAGGGGTTTCCGAAGAACTCGCGTCGGCAAGAGCACACTGCAATGTTGTTCTCGTCATCGCAGTCAGCGTTGGCTCCACATGGTGACGGATAGCACGGATCAACGTCATCAGGTGTCGGTCGTGGTAATGCTTCTGAAACAAAGGGGACTGTGAGAACATGTCTGGTTTTAACAGTGTGGTACTGTAAGCAAAACGATAATTTGTCAAACGCTTAATCGTTGAAGTATATTCTCACTCGCAAATAATCACTCGATGGGGTGAGGTATCTCCGTGTCACAAGACCACCTCAACAATGCAATTTCGGTCGAGTATACCGATAAATGACTGCACGCTTTTAGCCCCAATACGTCTTGGTAATAATCCAACACTTCTGGAAGAATCGTTGCAATATCTCAACGTGGGTGGCGACGAAGCATGGCACTCACGTGGCTGAAGAAGGCAGCGAGTGTACGGATCTCCGATGTATCCGATGGTGCATCTGCACTGTGGGTTGTGGTTGCGCACGGAGCACTCGGCGTTAAGGCCGCACTTGCCCGGGCACGGGTCTTGGCATTTCTCCTGAATGCAGGCCAGGTGACTGGGACAGTCGGAGCTGACCACACACTCTGGCCGACAGCTGGGCGGACTGCCCAAATAGCTGGGCAGACACGAGCACGCCGGACGGCCGTTGACCTCGCGACATGCCGAATATGGTCCACATGGACTAGGGTAGCACGGATTCACCGGTTGGCGAGCTGAAAACAACGCAGTTAACATGCTAAGACGAACATATGGTGAGGTTTGATCTTCATTTTGAATCAGGAATAATTGATATCATCACAATTGCATATTCCCAAGTAAATAAAACGCCAATTGCGCTGCCCACTAAGGAGGGCACCGGCTAGCATACATTTCCCTCTGCTGACAACATAGACATCCCGGCGTTACAGCACTTGCATGTTTGTAATGGATTGGTGGGTCAGTTGGCAACTGGATCGACCAGATCGGATTCCAGGAACGTGAATATGGGCCATATCGGACATATTAACCCGCCATAACCCGCCACGCGAGTCTCTGCACTGCTTCGTGCCGGTAAATATTACCACCATGAGTGCGCCGAGCTGTCAGGCGAACAGGGGCGCCACGACAATGTCCGCCGTTGAATGATGGAGCAGTGTCTAGGTAGCCACTCCAGTGAAGCATGTATTCATAGAACAATACATTGCACCTGTCACTAAACCTGTCTGCATACAGACCAGTGTATGTTTTCCTGTATACCCATATGCACGACCACGACCAAAAATTTGGGCGAGATCTACCGTTGTCCTTCCAGTCATAACAATTTGCTACTAATGACTAAACATCTGGAATGCGGAAGTTTATTGGATTTGAATATTAACGTTGCTCAAGCAATTGAATATGCCACATAATTCGAATTCAGCATAAAAACTATAATCTCCATTATCCCGTCAGTAAATGTTAAAGGTAAAATCTTTGCTTAAATGACCCCTAGGAGGTCACCAAAGGTCAGTCAAGTTCATGGAAGTAAAGTGCAGATCAGATAAGGTCACCCGAGGTCATCGGAGGTTGCAAGGTTACGAGATCACGAATCGAACTGACTTCAACCCTGAGTGGCCTACATTCGGGTGCCATTGATGACGTCATCGCTCCATACTCTGATTTTTAATACGAAATCTAGAAAAAAAACATATCTCGAATTTCGTTTGTAGTCAAAGACAACATACTACACAACAATATAAAAATGCAAAAACTGGATATTTTCCATGCGCTCGATATGATATGTGTCACGTGACCCCAAAAACGAAATTGTCAAATTTAAAAACAAAGCACCGGAACGTGATCGGTGGTCTGTTATGAATCCAGCGACATCTTTGTTTATGCAATTATGTTGATTATAACAGAAGATATGGCCATTTAAAGTTAACCTCGTACCGTGACCATCAAAAAGTGCCTGAGGCTATAACGCAAGTGCGGTTGGTCAGATCGAAATGGGAGTATCACCATTGGATTTGGGGTGCTCAATTACCCCTATCCACCAATATATGAAGAAATCCGGGATGGGTCAGTGTGTGTGTGGGGGGGGGGGAGTGACGCGCATTGGTGGACCGCACCTTACTGAAAATTTCAAAATTTTGAGTTCTCAAGTTTTCTTAAATTTTCCTTTTCCAATGGGTAGAGCAGACCGAGAAACGTTGTTGGAAGTTAACTTGCCCTGATAAAAATGCTTACTTTAGACAGAATCCTGTATTTGAACTACAATTGGACAAATACGCAAAATTTACATGTAGTCAAAAACGAAAAAAAATGAAAAATTCAACTGGTACGTCGCATTGCATCGGTAAAGATAAGCAAATGCTGAAAGATTCATTAAAATGTCTGTATCCGTTAAAGCGTGACGACTGGTTTAACTTTTTTGGAGGTGACCTCACTTGACCTTGACTAAGTCGTTGAGACTAGATGACCTGACCTAAAAAATGTAATCAGCATGTCAAATTGATGTGGGAAAAGGTATGGCAAATTTGGGCGCGCTGCCGCGCGCCGTTCGTCCGCTATCCGTGAAAAACCTGAGGGGGTGGGGTTGAAGACCCCACGAGACGGGACGGGTTAAGACATCCGCTTCAGTGACGCGTCGAGTTTGACTTCCTAGATCCAATCCAGAAAAGTCCAAGTCAGAAAATTGTACTTAGGACGTGATTTCTGCGCGTAAAACGACTCAGTGAACATTGGTATCAGACTCATGAAAATGAGATGTACTCACGAATATCAAGAATGCAGGCCCTGTAAGGGTCCCCAGTATGTCCACTGGCGCAACTGCACACAGGGTTGTGGTTGATGACGCTGCACTCGGCGTTTGATCCGCAGACCCCAGGACACGGGTCAACGCACTTCTGCTGTGACCCACACGCCTGTGTCTGAGGACAGTCGGCGTTGTTGACGCACTCGGGACGACAGCCGGTGACCGGATCACCCTTGGGGAAGCCCGGTCTGCACTTGCAGGTGGCCACGTTGTTCTTGGCAGTGCAGTCGGCGTTCGGTCCGCACGGAGACGGGTAGCACGGGTTCCTGGGCGTCGGCTCCCTCGGAGGTGGCGTCACCGGAATGGGTGTGCATGCCGAGAATGGGTCGCCCTGGTAGCCGTCTGGGCAGTAGCACATGGGCACGTGATCTTGCGTCCGGCACTCGGCACGGAAGCCGCACACACCGGGGCACGGATCCACGCACTTGTTGCGCTCACAGGCCTTGGACCGGTCGCAGTCTGAGTCGACCACACACTCGGGCCGACATCCCTCGTAGGGATTGCCAAAGTACTCTGGCAGGCAGCTGCACACTCCCAGGCCGTTGTGGACGCGGCACTGGGCGTTCGGCCCACATTTTCCAGTGTAGCACGGGTTTTCTGGCGTCCTTGGTCGTTCAGTGGCTGTGGAGGAAACGGAAGCATAATTATGTTGGGAGTGCTGATGCACTGCTGGTGGTATGTAATGTGTATGTATATGGGATGTGACGGACCTATATGCCACATGTTCCATTCTAGCCTTGCATGATGTAAACAAATATTAGTGAAACTGGTGAAACTATCATGTATGGATCACGGCTTTGATTACAGTGAAGCATTGGAGAGTATTACCGTATCCCGTTCAATAAATGGTAACTAAATGGTTCACTTACTCGGTGGAATAGGGGAGCAGTATCTGTACGGATCTCCCGTATATCCGGCTTGGCAGTTGCAGACGGGATTGTGGTTCTGCACCAGACAATCGGCGTTGGTGCCGCATTGTCCGGGACACGGATCCACGCACTTATGTGCCACGCACGCGTCGCTGGCTGAACAGTCAGGATTGATAACACACTCGGGACGACAGTTTGGCGGCGAACCCAGGTAGCCCTTCTGGCAGCCGCACGACGCCTTGCCGTTGTTCGCTCTGCACACCGAGTTCGGCCCGCATGGACTCGGGGAGCATGGGTCCTCGTTCACAGTAGGCGCCGTGACGGGCTCTTTGCTGCAGCGCCGGTACGGATCGCCAATGTAGCCGAGGCTGCACTCGCACACAGGGTTGTGGCCGATGGCACGGCACTGTGCGTTCTGGCCACACACTCCGGGACATGGGTCGACGCACTTCTGGTTGACGCATGTCTTATGAGATGAACATTCGCCTGGCGAGACGCACTCTGGTCTACAGCCGATCGTTGGATTACCCTGGTAGCTGGGAAGGCAGGTGCACAGGGCACCACCGTTGGACTCGCGGCACTGGGCGTTAGCCCCGCATGGGCTCGGGTAGCAAGGGTTGGTAGGCTGCCGAGGAGGTGGTGCGGTCTGCGGCACTGGGCTGCAGTACGAGAATGGATCTCCAGTGTATCCCGGTGCACATGAACACATGATGATGTGATTAACCACGATGCATTCTGCTCCGGAACCACAACGTCCTGGACATGGGTCGCTGCACTTGTTCCTCTCGCAGTTTTTGTTGCGAGAACAGTCTGTATCCAGCACGCACTCTGGTCTGCACCCCTCATAGGGGTTTCCGAAGAACTCGCGTCGGCAAGAGCACACTGCAATGTTGTTCTCGTCATCGCAGTCAGCGTTGGCTCCACATGGTGACGGATAGCACGGATCAACGTCATCAGGTGTCGGTCGTGGTAATGCTTCTGAAACAAAGGGGACTGTGAGAACATGTCTGGTTTTAACAGTGTGGTACTGTAAGCAAAACGATAATTTGTCAAACTCTTAATCGTTGAAGTATATTCTCACTCGCAAATAATCACTCGGTGGGGTGAGGTATCTCCGTGTCACAAGACCACCTCAACAATGCAATTTCGGTCGAGTATACCGATAAATGACTGCACGCTTTTAGCCCCAATACGTCTTGGTAATAATCCAACACTTCTGGAAGAATCGTTGCAATATCTCAACGTGGGTGGCGACGAAGCATGGCACTCACGTGGCTGAAGAAGGCAGCGAGTGTACGGATCTCCGATGTATCCGATGGTGCATCTGCACTGTGGGTTGTGGTTGCGCACGGAGCACTCGGCGTTAAGGCCGCACTTGCCCGGGCACGGGTCTTGGCATTTCTCCTGAATGCAGGCCAGGTGACTGGGACAGTCGGAGCTGACCACACACTCTGGCCGACACCTGGGCGGACTGCCCAAATAGCTGGGCAGACACGAGCACGCCGGACGGCCGTTGACCTCGCGACATGCCGAATATGGTCCACATGGACTAGGGTAGCACGGATTCACCGGTTGGCGAGCTGAAAACAACGCAGTTAACATGCTAAGACGAACATATGGTGAGGTTTGATCTTCATTTTGAATCAGGAATAATCGATATTATCACCAAGTAAATAAAACGCCAATTGCGCTGCCCACTAAGGAGGGCACCGGCTAGCATACATTTCCCTCTGCTGACAACATAGACATCCCGGCGTTACAGCACTAGCATGTTTGTAATGGATTGGTGGGTCAGTTGGCAACTGGATCGACCAGATCGGATCGCAGGAACGTGAATATGGGCCATATCGGAGCAATAGTGATATATTAAGACATCCCTTCAGTGACGCGTCGAGTCTGACTTCCTAGATCCAACTGGGAAATGTCCAAGTCCGAAAATTGTACTTAGGACTTGACTTCTGCACGTAAAACGACTCAGTGAACATTGGGACCAGACTCATGAAAATGAGATGTACTCACGAATATCGAGAATGCAGGCCCTGTAAGGGTCCCCAGTATGTCCACTGGCGCAACTGCACACAGGGTTGTGGTTGATGACGCTGCACTCGGCGTTTGATCCGCAGACCCCAGGACACGGGTCAACGCACTTCTGCTGTGGCCCACACGCCTGTGTCTGAGGACAGTCGGCGTTGTTGACGCACTCGGGCCGACAGCCGGTGACCGGATCACCCTTGGGGAAGCCCGGTCTGCACTTGCAGGTGGCCACGTTGTTCTTGGCAGTGCAGTCGGCGTTCGGTCCGCACGGAGACGGGTAGCACGGGTTCCTGGGCGTCGACTCCCTCGGAGGTGGCGTCACCGGAATGGGTGTGCATGCCGAGAATGGGTCGCCCTGGTAGCCGTCTGGGCAGTAGCACATGGGCACGTGGTCCTGCACCCGGCACTCGGCACGGAAGCCGCACACGCCGGGGCACGGATCCACGCACTTGTTGCGCTCACAGGCCTTGGAACGGTCGCAGTCTGAGTCGACCACACACTCGGGCCGACATCCCTCGTAGGGATTGCCAAAGTACTCTGGTAGGCAGCTGCACACTCCCAGGCCGTTGTGGACGCGGCACTGGGCGTTCGGCCCACATTTTCCAGTGTAGCACGGGCTTTCTGGCAGCTTTGGTTGCTGCGTGGCTGAAATTGAAGCATGAAATAAGTGAACGTTCCAGCCGGTCGGCCATCGTGCACGAGGATAAGTAAATGCAATGTCACATGTACATGCATATCAGTACTCTGAAATGATACGTGCATAGTAGGCACTCAGCATAAACATTATAATTGCACTTACCTTTCCTCCTTCATTTCAAAATGATTGCGGTACAAGACGAGATTTCAACCTTGAAATACATACTTACATACCAGTGGTCCCAAAGTATATCGACACATTTCACTTGGAAATATACACTCAGTTTGCGGTGTGCTGGATTGCCAGAGAACACATTCTCTGATACTGTGCTAGGAAAGTTTCACCACAAACGCTTCCCGATTCACTATTACGTTTTGTCCCGAACAAATTACACTAAACATTCTGAGTATAATTTCCCATGCTACAATTACTACCTCATCGTGTCACTAAAGAATGCTTATCAGATCGACGCTGCAATCAATACTGCAAGGTCGTAGTTATTTAGATATTTTTCTTTGCTTATAAATATGATCCCAATCCCGAGTTTCAATCGATATTCCGAAGCTATTTGTTTCAAATCAGGATAACCGAGAGACAACCTGACCAATATAACCAAGTATTTGCCATGTAAATAGAAAGGGCCATCACTGTTTGGTGGAATATTGCTGCTACGCCAACTGTTTGGTGGAACATTGTCGTCACGACAAATGCGACAAAGGAATGCCGGATGCGGGATCAGCCACTCACATTGGGCTGCTTCAAAGCACGCTCGATACGGGTCGCCTGTGAGGTTGTCGTCGCACCGACAGGACGGCCTGTGGTTGACAACCACGCAACTGGCACCAGAGCCACACCGGCCCTCGCAAGGATCACGGCACTTCTGGGCCACGCAAGCCTTGTCGGCGGTGCAATCCGTGTCGATCACACACTCTGGCCTACAGGCGGGCGGGGAGCCCACGTAGTCCTTCAGACAGGAGCAGGCGGCTCGGCCGTTCTGCTCCCGACACTCGGAGTTGGGGCCGCAAGGGCTCGGTCGGCACGAACTCTCGGGTCGAGGTGGTTGCACTGAGAAGGAAGCAAAGGACGACATGAACACATGCACACATGCAGGGGGCGACAAGGTGTCATGCAGCAGGCACAACATGCTAAAGGACAAACATAAACAGCATTCGAATGCGTGCAAGGTAGCGGGGAAGAGAGCAAGCAAATATCCAGCAACTTCAATAATGATGCTGGCTTCAAATGACTTGCCACGTAGTTCAGTTGATATCACCGTCTAAAAACGAGGCCTTGCAACGCCTGCCGATTCAGACGGTGGAGTCGGCACAAAAATACGGTGACGAAGATAGCACCGGACAAGCGAGATGCTTACGCGGAACGATCCGGCAGCTGCGGTAAGGATCACCCGTATATCCAGACAGGCACGTGCACACCGGGTTGTGGTTCTGCACGCGACAGATCGCATTATACTGGCAGAGGCCTTGGCATGGGTCGAGGCACTTCTGGTTGACGCAGGTGAGCGCCGGTGCGCAGTCGGCCGGGGTGACGCACTCTGGCCGGCAGCCGACCATCGCGTCGCCGAAGTAGCCCGGCAGGCAGAGGCAGACAGCCACGCCGCGCAGGTCGACACACTGAGTGTTAACGCCGCAGGGCGCCGTACGACACGGCGACTCGGTCAGCGGCAGGACCGGTGGCGTGGTCGGCACCGGAGCCGTGTAGCAGCGCGAGAACGGGTCGCCAGCGTGACCGGCCGGGCAGCTGCAGCGCACGATGTGATTGACAACGGCGCAGTCCGCACGTGTGCCGCACGCGCCCACGCACGGATCGACGCACTTGCCGCGCATGCAACTGTGATCACGCGGACAAGTCGCGTCCACCAAACACTGAGGCCGACAGCCGACGTACGGGTTGCCGAACAACCCATCCTGACATTGACACACAGCTACGCCACTCTTTGACCGGCAGATGGCTTGGGCGCCGCAGGGCGACGGGAAGCAGGGTTCGGCCACGGCAGGAGCCGCTGGCAACGCTGGCAGCTCTGCGGAAACAGCATCACGTCAACCTCATCGCTAACGAATGGCGACGGTATAATGCGAAGGCATCATGAAAGCATTGAGTGGCGATGAAATGCAATAGCACGCAGATCACTCACTGGGCACGGGCACGCAGGCCGAATAGGCGTCGCCGGTGAAGCGAGGAGAACACGAGCAGGCCGGCATGTGATGGTGAACGCGGCACACGGCGCTATAGCCGCACACGTTCAGGCACGGGTCGGCACACTTCTGTCCGATGCAGGCCAGGTGACTGGCACAGTCGGAGCTGACCACACACTCTGGCCGACAGCTGGGCGGACTGCCCAAATAGCTGGGCAGACACGAGCACGCCGGACGGCCGTTGATCTCGCGACATGCCGAGTTCGGACCGCACGGGTTCGGATAGCAGGTTCGCTTGGGCGACTCCTCTGAAAAAAACCGGGTAGCAGTGTTACAACAGCATACGAAGGCTATAGAATAGGCAAGTGATTTTGCATTCGAAAACCAAAATATCACATACCACTATGCGATACAAGTAGTACCCCAGTTTGCTTGGGTGACGCCTGCGAAAGTGGAAACATAATTTGCGACCTGCTACATGCAATACGCAAGCCAGTGAGTAACTCCCGACTGATCATCGCCTTGCTCAAGCACAACACGAAGAAAAACATGGCAAAACATTCCTTACGTTTTGTCTTCGTGCATCCTTGATAAGGTGTTCCAGTGTATCCGTTGTTGCACGTGCATAGTGGGTTGTGGTTGATGACCCTGCACTCGGCGTTATAACCACACAGTCCAGGGCACGGGTCAACGCACTTCTGCTGTGACCCACACGCCTGTGTCTGAGGACAGTCGGCGTTGTTGACGCACTCGGGACGACAGCCGGTGACCGGATCACCCTTGGGGAAGCCCGGTCTGCACTTGCAGGTGGCCACGTTGTTCTTGGCAGTGCAGTCAGCGTTCGGTCCGCACGGAGACGGGTAGCACGGGTTCCTGGGCGTCGGCTCCCTCGGAGGTGAAGTCACCGGAATGGGTGTGCATGCCGAGAATGGGTCGCCCTGGTAGCCGTCTGGGCAGTAGCACATGGGCACGTGATCTTGCGTTCGGCACTCAGCACGGAAGCCGCACACACCGGGGCACGGATCCACGCACTTGTTGCGCTCACAGGCCTTGGAACGGTCGCAGTCTGAGTCGACCACACACTCGGGCCGACATCCCTCGTATGGATTGCCAAAGTACTCTGGTAGGCAGCTGCACACTCCCAGGCCGTTGTGGACGCGGCACTGGGCGTTTGACCCACATTTTCCCGGGTAGCAGGGATCGTGGTGAAATACTTGTGGCTTGGGTGATGCTGTGGAATGACCAGAAATTATTCGGGTGTTTGTATCGAATAAGAAACATACCAATAATCCTGACCATAATATTGTTGCAGCTATGCAACTTGTATAATACTCCGCGTACTGAGGAATCGTACACGAAGTCCACATTAGAAAGCATTTAACTTGCTTTCAATGGAGGACACAGCTTCACCACCTACCTTTTGGTATGAAGAGGCAATAGCGGAAGGGATCGCCAGTGTAGCCAGCGTCACAGCGACAGATCGGATTGTGGTTGATCACCGAACACTCGGCGTTCTCGCCACATTCGTCGTCGCACGGATCGCGGCACTTCTGGCCGATGCAGGCCAGGTGACTGGCGCAGTCCGTGTTGAGCACACACTCTGGCCTACAGGCGGGCGGGGAGCCCACGTAGTCCTCGAGACAGGAGCAGGCGGCACGGCCGTTCTGCTCCCGACACTCGGAGTTGGGCCCACAAGGACCCGGCTGGCACGGGTTCTCTGGTCGAGGGGGTTCGGCTGAAAATGAAACCTGGAGTCAGAATGTACCAAACGTATTTAGGAGAGAGATACTTACTACACAATATTCAATAGACGAACAACGAAATTTGAAAATAATCCTGAATTGGTAGAAAAAACCTTACCTATTGCAACGGCACAGCTTCTGTAGGGATCTCCTTCATAGCCTGGCAGGCAGTAGCACATCGGGTTGTGGTTGAGCACGCGGCAATTCGCGTTGACGCCACATAGGCCAGCGCACGGATCCTTGCATTTCTGGCTGATGCAGGCCAGAGACGGGGCACATTCGGCACTGGAGACACACTCCGGACGACATCCGGTCGTCGGGTCGCCCTGGTAGCCCGGCAGACAGGCACACACGGCCACACCGTTCGCCTCTCGACACTGGGCGTTCTGGCCACACGGCGACGGCTCGCACGGGTTCGTGTACTCGGGCTGTCTCGGCGGAAGAGTTTGCGGCACCGGACTGCAGTACGAGAATGGATCTCCCGTGTATCCCGGAGGGCAGTGGCACATGACAATGTGGTTGGCCACGTGACACTCTGCTCCCTCGCCGCACAGACCAGGACAAGGATCCACACACTTGTTCCTGTCGCAGTTCTTGTCTCTTGGGCAGTCAGTATCCAGCACACATTCCGGTCTGCAGCCGCTGTATGGATTTCCGAAATAGTCGTCGCGACATATGCATACTGCGATGCCGTTTTTAGAGTTGCAATCGGCGTTGGCTCCGCAGGGTGGCGGGAAGCAGGGCTGAGACACTGTTGGTGCCGTTGGTGGTGGGGTCCCTGAAAAGAGGTACACACAGATCAGGTTTTGAACTTGCAAGGACTTACATGCAATACAATGCTCAAAGTCAACAATTCCAACCAGAATACATTCAGTTTCACTTACGGGGAATAGGTGTACACAGGGCATAAGCATCTCCAGTGTACCCTGGCAGACACGAGCAGCCTGGGTTGTGGTTGTGGACGCGGCAGGCTGCGCTTTGCCCGCATGATCCTGGGCACGGGTCGACACACTTCTGTCCGATGCAGGCCATGTTACTGGCACAGTCGGAGCTGACCACACACTCTGGCCGACAGCTGGGCGGACTGCCCAAATAGCTGGGCAGACACGAGCACGCCGGACGGACGTTGATCTCGCGACATGCCGAGTTCGGACCGCACGGGTTCGGATAGCAGGTCCGCTTGGGCGACTCCTCTGGAAACCGGATATAAATGTTACAACAAGATACGAAGGCCGTAGGAAACGCAAGTGATGCTGCACTCATTAAACAAAACATCGCATACCACTGATTTTATGCAATACTAGTAGTACAACAATTTGCTTGCGTGTCGTCTGCGAAAGGGGAGACATACTTCGCGACCTGCTACATGCAAGACAGTGAGAAATTCCGGGACGATCATCGCATTGTTGAAGTATAACACGAACAGGAAGTGACAAACATTGCTTACGTTTTGTCTTCGTACATCCTTGGTAAGGTGTTCCAGTGTATCCGTCGTTGCACGCGCATAGTGGGTTGTGGTTGATGACCCTGCACTCGGCGTTATGACCACACAGTCCAGGGCACGGGTCAACGCACTTCTGCTGTGACCCACACGCCTGTGTCTGAGGACAGTCGGCGTTGGTGACGCACTCGGGCCGACAGCCGGTTACCGGATCACCCTTGGGGAAGCCCGGTCTGCACTTGCAGGTGGCCACGTTGTTCTTGGCAGTGCAGTCGGCGTTCGGTCCGCACGGAGACGGGGAGCACGGGTTCCTGGGCGTCGGCTCCCTCGGAGGTGGCGTCACCGGAATGGGTGTGCATGCCGAGAATGGGTCGCCCTGGTAGCCGTCTGGGCAGTAGCACATGGGCACGTGGTCTTGCGTTCGGCACTCGGCACGGAAGCCGCACACGCCGGGGCACGGATCCACGCACTTGTTGCGCTCACAGGCCTTGGACCGGTCGCAGTCTGAGTCGACCACACACTCGGGCCGACATCCCTCGTATGGATTGCCAAAGTACTCTGGCAGGCAGCTGCACACTCCCAGGCCGTTGTGGACGCGGCACTGGGCGTTCGGCCCACATTTTCCAGTGTAGCACGGGTTTTCTGGCGTCCTTGGTCGTTCAGTGGCTGTGGAGGAAACGGAAGCATAATTATGTTGGGAGTGCTGATGCACTGCTGGAGGTATGTAATGTGTATGTATATGGGATGTGACGGACCTATATGCCACATGCTCCATTCTAGTCTTGCATGATGTACACAAATATTAGTGAAACTGGGGAATTGTAATCTGTTCTGCTCAGCTGCAGCCCCCAGACCCGGCAGAGGGTGGCAGTGGGAGACGTAAATCACATTAAAACAACAATTTTTTATGACGAACGCCATGGAGTGAACACGAAGTTGTGCAGGTGACTGGTGACATGAGGCTGTGACAACCAAGCTTATCCATGATGTTGTTGTCCACCATTAATGTGCATCAATTATGTTATCCGTGATACACATCTTTGGAACAAAAAAGGACCGGAAATTGTTCAGTGGATCCGAATGCTCAGATACCATTCAGGTGCATGCCTTAGGATTCTGGTAATAATAGGATCAGGCTGTGTTAGTAGCAGTAACGAGAACCAATAAGCGTTTGGCTGACAGTTTTAGAAACCGCAAATCAATTGGATGGAAACTTAGCGGTTTCGGGCCTTTCATAGTCGTTCGTACTTTCCCTTTAATTGTGTTGCAAAACAGCTACGTACGCCATTGTCGTAACGCTATGAGAGGCAACAGCGCCTTAGGTGTGCTGAGTTCCTTAACCCTGTCTTCACTTCTGTAAACTGCTTGCTAGTGCCGCTACCGGTGGTTATTCGGCATCTCGTTACTGTTGTGATGCTGCCTCAATAATTCGCTAACGGCATCCGGCAAAAGTAATTATCTTGACCCTCAACATACTTCTTGCATGACTTCTGTGGAGTTCGATTCACCAGTTCTTGGGAATAATTATGTACTATCCTTTCCAGTGTTAACCCAAATTGACCCGTCTGGCAAGTGCTGTAGCGCCGGCTCGCCGTAGCGATGTTGGTCGCCACCAGTTACCGCTTCAGAATTGTTTACTGATATGGACAGTTATCTGCTAAAAGTGTTTACACCTTATTCTCCTCGACATTTAGTTGACAGCATTAAATAAAACACTCGGCTATCTCACTGGAGAAACGCAACCCCTCGTTCTGAAAGAATGGCACCACCTACAACTCCTCAAGTAAGATGCAGCTCAACACGAAAGCCATCCGCCTTCTTGAAAGGTAGCATTGATCCACAACTTACACGTTGGAAGGAGAGCGCAATAGCGGAAGGGATCGCCTGTGTAGCCAGCGTCACAGCGACAGATCGGATTGTGGTTGATCACCGAACACTCGGCGTTCTCGCCACATTCGTCGTCGCACGGATCGCGGCACTTCTGGCCGATGCAGGCCAGGTGACTGGCACAGTCCGTGTTGAGCACACACTCTGGCCTACAGGCGGGCGGAGAACCCACGTAGTCCTCGAGACAGGAGCAGGCGGCACGGCCGTTCTGCTCCCGACACTCGGAGTTGGGCCCACAAGGACCCGGCTGGCACGGGTTCTCTGGCCGAGGTGGTTCGGCTGAAAATGAAAGCTTTGCATCAACGAGCATCACGCGTTTGGGAACAAATACAATAAATGTTTAATATATGCCACTGAAAGCAAACATCGACGAACTTTTACGTGTTGCAACATAGAACATCTTACTTCTGGCAACGGCACAGCTTCTGTAAGGATCTCCTTCGTAGCCTGGCAGGCAGTAGCACATCGGGTTGTGGTTGAGCACGCGGCAATTCGCGTTGACGCCACATAGGCCAGCGCACGGATCCTTGCATTTCTGGCTGATGCAGGCCAGAGACGGGGCACATTCGGCACTGGAGACACACTCCGGACGACATCCGGTCGTCGGATCGCCCTGGTAGCCCGGCAGACAGGCACACACGGCCACACCGTTCGCCTCTCGACACTGGGCGTTCTGGCCACACGGCGACGGCTCGCACGGGTTCGTGTACTCGGGCTGTCTCGGCGGAAGAGTTTGCGGCACCGGACTGCAGTACGAGAATGGATCTCCCGTGTATCCCGGAGGGCAGTGACACATAACAATGTGGTTGGCCACGTGACACTCTGCTCCCTCGCCGCACAGACCAGGACAAGGATCCACACACTTGTTCCTGTCGCAGTTCTTGTCTCTTGGGCAGTCAGTATCCAGCACACATTCCGGTCTGCAGCCGCTGTATGGATTTCCGAAATAGTCGTCGCGACATATGCATACTGCGATGCCGTTTTTAGCGTTGCAATCGGCGTTGGCTCCGCAGGGTGGCGGAAAGCAGGGCTGAGACACTGTTGGTGCAGTTGGTGGTGGGGTTCCTGAAAAGAGGTACACACAGATCAGGTTTTGAACTTGCAAGGAATTACATGCAATACAATGCTCAAAGTCAACAATTCCAACCAGAATACATTCAGTTTCACTTACGAGGAATAGGTGTACACAGGGCATACGAATCTCCAGTGTACCCCGGCAGACACGAGCAGCCTGGGTTGTGGTTGTGAACGCGGCAATCTGCATTTTGCCCGCATGATCCTGGGCACGGGTCGACACACTTCTGTCCGATGCAGGCCAGGTGACTGGCACAGTCGGAGCTGACCACACACTCTGGCCGACAGCTGGGCGGACTGCCCAAATAGCTGGGCAGACACGAGCACGCCGGACGGCCGTTGATCTCGCGACATGCCGAGTTCGGACCGCACGGGTTCGGATAGCAGGTCCGCTTGGGTGCTGCCGCTGTAAATGAAAGTAAACTATGTAAAGAGAGTTTTATAGTACTATAAAATTTCATGCATATGTTGGAAATGGCATTAGAAAGTGAAAACTCAGCCGAAAAGGGTGCTTACGTGGAATGAGTGTGCAGCCATGGTATGCTGATCCAGTGTATCCGTCCTTGCACGTGCACAGTGGGTTGTGGTTGATGACCCTGCACTCGGCGTTATGACCACACAGTCCAGGGCACGGGTCAACGCACTTCTGCTGTGACCCACACGCCTGTGACTGAGGACAGTCGGCGTTGGTGACGCACTCGGGCCGACAGCCGGTGACCGGATCACCCTTGGGGAAGCCCGGTCTGCACTTGCAGGTGGCCACGTTGTTCTTGGCAGTGCAGTCGGCGTTCGATCCGCACGGAGACGGGTAGCACGGTTGAGGCTTGAGAGGCTCTTGTTGCGATTGAACTGGAACCACCATGACGGTCGCAGAATGGGGCTCATGCATGGTTGGATACATGCAATGCAAAACATAGACATCAACATGCCAAACAGGCACACAAAACAACGCATAGTTCGTGCAATGCATGCTTTAATGCAGGGTAAGATGTGCGTGGTATTCACAACAGGATAATGCATTGTTAACGTGCATGCATTTTACAAGACATGCAGAAAGGCACTCACTCTTTTGGGGTGTAGGTGTGCATGCGGTGAAGGGATCTCCCTGATAGCCATCTGGGCAGTAGCACATGGGCACGTGGTCCTGCACCCGGCACTCGGCACGGAAGCCGCACACGCCGGGGCACGGATCCACGCACTTGTTGCGCTCACAGGCCTTGGACCGGTCGCAGTCTGAGTCGACCACACACTCGGGCCGGCATCCCTCGTAGGGATTGCCAAAGTACTCTGGCAGGCAGCTGCACACTCCCAGGCCGTTGTGGACGCGGCACTGGGCGTTCGGCCCACATTTGCCAGGGTAGCAAGGCACTTGTGGAATGGAAGTCGGCGTAGCTGAAGATATTCCAAACAGTGTTTCAAAACAAAGGTGGAGAAGGTCGCATAATTGCATTGCTGCACGTGCTTTGTCGTCACAGTCACACTAAGGACTAAGCTGTGGTCACGTTCTACGATAAAGATAGCAGGTTAACATCATACTAGCCTAACATGTTGCCAACCTTTTCCTTGATCTTCTAATCCAGTAGTAAAACACAACATAAAAGCGATGGAACAAAAATTGCATACACATAATGGTTAGTGTAGAACGATCAGACAACTTGCCTAGAAAACGTACTTTTATGCATATATTAACAGTCACTTACTCTTCGGAATCACGGTGCAGTAACGGAAGGGGTCGCCCGTGTAGCCAGCGTCGCAGCGACAGATCGGATTGTGGTTGATCACCGAACACTCGGCGTTCTCGCCACATTCGTCGTCGCACGGATCGCGGCACTTCTGGCCGATGCAGGCCAGGTGACTGGCACAGTCCGTGTTGAGCACACACTCTGGCCTACAGGCGGGCGGGGAGCCCACGTAGTCCTCGAGACAGGAGCAGGCGGCTCGGCCGTTCTGCTCCCGACACTCGGAGTTGGGCCCACAAGGACCCGGCTGGCACGGGTTCTCTGGCCGAGGTGGTTCGGCTGAAAATGAAAGCTTTGCATCAACGAGCATAACGCGTGTGGGAACAAATATAGTAAATATATAATATATTCAACCAAAAACAAGCACCGACACACCTGAAGGTATTTCAACATAGAATATCTTACTTCTGGCAACGGCACAGCTTCTGTAGGGATCTCCTTCATAGCCTGGCAGGCAGTAGCACATCGGGTTGTGGTTGAGCACGCGGCAATTCGCGTTGACGCCACATAGGCCAGCGCACGGATCCTTGCATTTCTGGCTGATGCAGGCCAGAGACGGGGCACATTCGGCACTGGAGACACACTCCGGACGACATCCGGTCGTCGGATCGCCCTGGTAGCCCGGCAGACAGGCACACACGGCCACACCGTTCGCCTCTCGACACTGGGCGTTCTGGCCACACGGCGACGGCTCGCACGGGTTCGTGTACTCGGGCTGTCTCGGCGGAAGAGTTTGCGGCACCGGACTGCAGTACGAGAATGGATCTCCCGTGTATCCCGGAGGGCAGTGGCACATAACAATGTGGTTGGCCACGTGACACTCTGCTCCCTCGCCGCACAGACCAGGACAAGGATCCACACATTTGTTCCTGTCGCAGTTCTTGTCTCTTGGGCAGTCATTATCCAGCACACATTCCGGTCTGCAGCCGCTGTATGGATTTCCGAAATAGTCGTCGCGACATATGCATACTGCGATGCCGTTTTTAGCGTTGCAATCGGCGTTGGCTCCGCAGGGTGGCGGGAAACAGGGCTGAGACACTGTTGGTGCCGTTGGTGGTGGGGTCCCTGAAAAGAGGTACACACAGATCAGGTTTTGAACTTGCAAGGAATTACATGCAATACAATGCTCAAAGTCAACAATTCCAACCAGAATACATTCAGTTTCACTTACGGGGAATAGGTGTACACAGGGCATAAGCATCTCCAGTGTACCCTGGCAGACACGAGCAGCCTGGGTTGTGGTTGTGGACGCGGCAGTGTGCGTTTTGCCCGCATGATCCTGGGCACGGGTCGACACACTTCTGTCCGATGCAGGCCAGGTGACTGGCACAGTCGGAGCTGACCACACACTCTGGCCGACAGCTGGGCGGACTGCCCAAATAGCTGGGCAGACACGAGCACGCCGGACGGCCGTTGACCTCGCGACATGCCGAGTTCGGACCGCACGGGTTCGGATAGCAGGTCCGCTTGGGTGCTGCCGCTGGGAAATAGAGTGAGACATGAAAATGTATAGTCATATATACCTATCATAAAACTTCAATGGAATATCGATGCCTGCGATTCCTTTGTTAAGGGCATCGAAGCCACGTGTTTGCTTACGCTGGATTGGAGTACATCCTTGATGTGCTGATCCCTCGTAGCCTTTTTCACAGACGCACAAGGGGTTGTGGTTGATGACCCTGCACTCGGCGTTACGTCCACACAGTCCAGGGCACGGGTCAACGCACTTCTGCTGTGACCCACACGCCTGTGTCTGAGGACAGTCGGCGTTGTTGACGCACTCGGGCCGACAGCCGGTGACCGGATCACCCTTGGGGAAGCCCGGTCTGCACTTGCAGGTGGCTACGTTGTTCTTGGCAGTGCAGTCGGCGTTCGGTCCGCACGGAGACGGGTAGCACGGGTTCCTGGGCGTCGGCTCCCTCGGAGGTGGCGTCACCGGAATGGGTGTGCATGCCGAGAATGGGTCGCCCTGGTAGCCGTCTGGGCAGTAGCACATGGGCACGTGATCTTGCGTCCGGCACTCGGCACGGAAGCCGCACACGCCGGGGCATGGATCCACGCACTTGTTGCGCTCACAGGCCTTGGACCGGTCGCAGTCTGAGTCGACCACACACTCGGGCCGACATCCCTCGTAGGGATTGCCAAAGTACTCTGGCAGGCAGCTGCACACTCCCAGGCCGTTGTGGACGCGGCACTGGGCGTTCGGCCCACATTTTCCAGTGTAGCACGGGCTTTCTGGCGTCCTTGGTCGTTCAGTGGCTGTGGAGGAAACGGAAGCATAATTATGTTGGGAGTGCTGATGCACTGCTGGTGGTATGTAATGTGTATGTATATGGGATGTGACGGACCTATATGCCACATGCTCCATTCTAGCCTTGCATGATGTACACAAATATTAGTGAAACTGGTGAATTGTAATCTGTTCTGCTCAGCTGCAGCCCCCAGACCCGGCAGAGGGTGGCAGTGGGAGACGTAAATCACATTAAAACAACAATTTTTTATGACGAACGCCATGGAGTGAACACGAAGTTGTGCAGGTGACTGGTGACATGAGGCTGTGACAACCAAGCTTATTCATGATGTTGTTGTCCACCATTAATGTGCATCAATCATGTTATCCGTGATACACATCTTTGGAACCAAAAAGGACCGGAAATAGTTCAGTGGACCCGAATGCTCAGATACCATTCAGGTGCATGCCTTAGGATTCTGATAATAATAGGATCAGGCTGTGTTAGTAGCAGTAACGAGAACCAATAAGCGTTTGGCTGACAGTTTTAGAAACCGCAAATCAATTGGATGGAAACTTAGTGGTTTCGGGCCTTTCATAGTCGTTCGTACTTTTCCTTCAATCGTGTTGCAAAACAGCTACGTACGCCATTGTCGTAACGCTATGAGAGGCAACAGCGCCTTAGGTGTGCTGAGTTCCTTAACCCTGTCTTCACTTCTGTAAACTGCTTGCTAGTGCCGCTACCGGTGGTTATTCGGCAACTCGTTACTGTTGTGATGCTGCCTCAATAATTCGCTAACGGCATCCGGCAAAAATAATTATCTTGACCCTCAACATACTTCTTGCATGACTTCTGTGGAGTTCGATTCACCAGTTCTTGGGAATAATTATGTACTATCCTTTCCAGTGTTAACCCAAATTGACCCGTCTGGCAAGTGCTGTAGCGCCGGCTCGCCGTAGCGATGTTGGTCGCCACCAGTTACCGCTTCAGAATTGTTTACTGATATGGACAGTTATCTGCTAAAAGTGTTTACACCTTATTCTCCTCGACATTTAGTTGACAGCATTCAATAAAACACTCGGCTATCTCACTGGAGTAACGCAACCCCTCGTTCTGAAAGAATGGCACCACCTACAACTCCTCAAGTAAGATGCAGCTCAACACGAAAGCCATCCGCCTTCTTGAAAGGTAGCATTGATCCACAACTTACACGTTGGAAGGCGAGCGCAATAGCGGAAGGGATCGCCTGTGTAGCCAGCGTCACAGCGACAGATCGGATTGTGGTTGATCACCGAACACTCGGCGTTCTCGCCACATTCGTCGTCGCACGGATCGCGACACTTCTGGCCGATGCAGGCCAGGTGACTGGCACAGTCCGTGTTGAGCACACACTCTGGCCTACAGGCGGGCGGAGAACCCACGTAGTCCTCGAGACAGGAGCAGGCGGCACGGCCGTTCTGCTCCCGACATTCGGAGTTGGGCCCACAAGGACCCGGCTGGCACGGGTTCTCTGGCCGAGGTGGTTCGGCTGAAAATGAAAGTTTTGCATCAGCGAGCATAACGCGGTTGGGAACAAATACAATAAATGTTTAATATATGCCACTGAAAGCAAACATCGACGAACTTGTACGTGTTGCAACATAGAATATCTTACTTCTGGCAACGGCACAGCTTCTGTAGGGATCTCCTTCGTAGCCTGGCAGGCAGTAGCACATCGGGTTGTGGTTGAGCACGCGGCAATTCGCGTTGACGCCACATAGGCCAGCGCACGGATCCTTGCATTTCTGGCTGATGCAGGCCAGCGACGGGGCACATTCGGCACTGGAGACACACTCCGGACGACATCCGGTCGTCGGATCGCCCTGGTAGCCCGGCAGACAGGCACACACGGCCACACCGTTCGCCTCTCGACACTGGGCGTTCTGGCCACACGGCGACGGCTCGCACGGGTTCGTGTACTCGGGCTGTCTCGGCGGAAGAGTTTGCGGCACCGGACTGCAGTACGAGAATGGATCTCCCGTGTATCCCGGAGGGCAGTGGCACATGACAATGTGGTTGGCCACGTGACACTCTGCTCCCTCGCCGCACAGACCAGGACAAGGATCCACACACTTGTTCCTGTCGCAGTTCTTGTCTCTTGGGCAGTCAGTATCCAGCACACATTCTGGTCTGCAGCCGCTGTATGGATTTCCGAAATAGTCGTCGCGACATATGCATACTGCGATGCCGTTTTTAGCGTTGCAATCGGCGTTGGCTCCGCAGGGTGGCGGGAAACAGGGCTGAGACACTGTTGGTGCCGTTGGTGGTGGGGTCCCTGAAAAGAGGTACACACAGATGAGGTTTTGAACTTGCAAGGAAGTACATGCAATACAATGCTCAAAGTCAACAATTCCAACCAGAATACATTCAGTTTCACTTACGGGGAATAGGTGTACACAGGGCATACGCATCTCCAGTGTACCCTGACAGACACGAGCAGCCTGGGTTGTGGTTGTGGACGCGACAATCTGCGTTTTGCCCACATGATCCTGGGCACGGGTCGACACACTTCTGTCCGATGCAGGCCAGGTGACTGGCACAGTCGGAGCTGACCACACACTCTGGCCGACAGCTGGGTGGACTGCCCAAATAACTGGGCAGACACGAGCACGCCGGACGGCCGTTGATCTCGCGACATGCCGAGTTCGGACCGCATGGGTTCGGATAGCAGGTCCGCTTGGGTGCTGCCGCTGTAAAGGAGGACAAACAGCCTGATAAATTATCAGTGTTAGTGCAGTGTTGAAGAATATATAGGACAAGCAAACTTAAGTTCACATTCTCGTCATTAAGCATATACAGATGCTTACGTGGAATCGGAGTGCATCCTTGATATGCTGATCCCGTGTAGCCTCGTTCGCAGACGCACATAGGGTTGTGGTTGATGACCCTGCACTCGGCGTTATGACCACACAGTCCAGGGCACGGGTCAACGCACTTCTGCTGTGGGCCACACGCCTGTGTCTGAGGACAGTCGGCGTTGGTGACGCACTCGGGCCGACAGCCGGTGACCGGATCACCCTTGGGGAAGCCCGGTCTGCACTTGCAGGTGGCCACGTTGTTCTTGGCAGTGCAGTCGGCGTTCGGTCCGCACGGAGACGGGTAGCACGGGTTCCTGGGCGTCGGCTCCCTCGGAGGTGGCGTCACCGGAATGGGTGTGCATGCCGAGAATGGGTCGCCCTGGTAGCCGTCTGGGCAGTAGCACATGGGCACGTGATCTTGCGTCCGGCACTCGGCACGGAAGCCGCACACGCCGGGGCACGGATCCACGCACTTGTTGCGCTCACAGGCCTTGGACCGGTCGCAGTCTGAGTCGACCACACACTCGGGCCGACATCCCTCGTAGGGATTGCCAAAGTACTCTGGTAGGCAGCTGCACACTCCCAGGCCGTTGTGGACGCGGCACTGGGCGTTCGGCCCACATTTGCCCGGGTAGCACGGGTTTTCTGGCAGCTTTGGTTGCTGGGGGGCTGAGAAGAGCGAGAGCATTGTCAGAGTACTGATACAAAATAATACCTCCTAGAAATGACCCTACGTGTTTTGTATGGGTTGCAATAGCACGAGCTATACACTGAACCACCTGATCTAAGTTTGAATATTGAAAGTGTTCACAATAGCGAAATTATTGCGACACCATTCGTGTCTACTGTGGGACATCAGAACAGGCAAGAGTTAGGGGGATCTGGTGGTGTGTATATCGCATCAGTCTTTCCAGATCGGATAACGACTGTGTTTACTGGATCTGTAGGGATGATATCAATATCGATTTGATCGATTCGTCCGGTTAATGAAAACTCACATGTCGGTGTCGGTGTGCACAGTCGGAAGGGGTCTCCAGTGTAGCCGACAAGGCACCGGCACACTGGCCCATGGTTGATCACCGAACACTCGGCGTTCTCGCCACATTCGTCGTCGCACGGATCGCGACAATTCTGGCCGATGCAGGCCAGGTGACTGGCACAGTCCGTGTTGAGCACACACTCTGGCCTACAGGCGGGCGGGGAGCCCACGTAGTCCTCGAGACAGGAGCAGGCGGCACGGCCGTTCTGCTCCCGACACTCGGAGTTGGGCCCACAAGGACTCGGCTGGCACGGGTTCTCTGGTCGAGGTGGTTCGGCTGAAAAGAGATCAACTGACATCAGCGCGCAGCTATGGAACCTACAACCGATGGCGGGAGTATTATCACCGAACACCCACATATCGTGAGGAAGCAAGGAACTGCGCTGCCTTTACATTACCATTCACGTTGACGAACGCATGCTGCACACATTTATAATATCAAAATCTAACGAATAGGGAAACATCTGTAAAAACCAAACTAAGGAGGGAAACATATCAACGGAATTACTGTGAGCAGCCGTATGCATGTGATGCAATTGCTAAGATCAAAGTTCTTCTAATGACATCATTGTCCACTTTTCTGCCTTGGCTACCTGCGTGCTTTTTGGTCAAGCCAAATGAAATGGTTAGAGACCGGCATTTTTCCGGAATTCTAATATATATGTACGTGGTTGCAAAGTCGTGCTGTTTATGGCTGCATGTTCAAATAAGGCTGAAGAACAAGTATGTGTAACGTACATCATGAAATAGTACACTTGTGACGAAATCTGGACAGCGTCTTGAAGTTAATTTCGGGTAAAGTGGAGGGAAGGTGATGTTAGAGAGGACAGCTGGTGCAAACAAATATGTCCAAATGTATAATGATAAAGACTATCTGGTGATTTGTATATGACTTGTCGATAGTTTGATGATGGTGATTATGTCAGTAGTATGTCTGCTAATATGTCAAAGGAGTTGTCATTAAGTGTGAGTCTCAACTCAATTTTCAGAAGTTCAGGACACTGGGTCTAAAGATCTCCAGAATAATTACGGGAGTAGCTAGTGCAGTTGGCAAAATTTATAGAACGTGTCAGTACACAAAATACATCAAATGCGAACCATTTTGCAACGGGAACATTAGGCAATCTATTATAGGGCAATGTGATGACGAAATATGCAACACAACTTTTACTGTTATCTTCCAGCAATGTTGGGTGTCCGGAGCGATCGGAGGCGTAGTTCCAGCAGAGAACAAATGTAGGTATAACCGCGTCCATTGGCAAGATGGGTATGCATAAAGGACATCTTTCAATTAGATGCCATGATAATTGGACATGCATTCTCCGAAAGCCTCTAGAGGAGACGGCGCCGGATCCCGAATATTAATCTTGTTTTGCTACCTCAGCGCACCATTTCCCAAAAGTGCAGTATTCTCATAATCTGGCAATGCTATGAGAAAGAATAGGCGGCATACCATCTGCCATCTCCTTCTTTATAGCTGTTTCTCTCTATGATAATATCATCAAATTATGGAAATAATGAAGTTCAACCACACTTGGTGATGAAAATACTCTTCAGATTGTATGCCTGTACCATCGCCAGTTGACACGTTTTCCGAAATAAATACAAATAGAGAATACAAAATATTTCAAGAACGGGATCTATCATAAAATATTTACTCCGAAAAAAACTTACTTTTGGCAACGGCACAGCTTCTGTAGGGATCTCCTTCGTAGCCTGGCAGGCAGTAGCACATCGGGTTGTGGTTGAGCACGCGGCAATTCGCGTTGACGCCACATAGGCCAGCGCACGGATCCTTGCATTTCTGGCTGATGCAGGCCAGAGACGGGGCACATTCGGCACTGGAGACACACTCCGGACGACATCCGGTCGTCGGATCGCCCTGGTAGCCCGGCAGACAGGCACACACGGCCACACCGTTCGCCTCTCGACACTGGGCGTTCTGGCCACACGGCGACGGCTCGCACGGGTTCGTGTACTCGGGCTGTCTCGGCGGAAGAGTTTGCGGCACCGGACTGCAGTACGAGAATGGATCTCCCGTGTATCCCGGAGGGCAGTGGCACATAACAATGTGGTTGGCCACGTGACACTCTGCTCCCTCGCCGCACAGACCAGGACAAGGATCCACACACTTGTTCCTGTCGCAGTTCTTGTCTCTTGGGCAGTCAGTATCCAGCACACATTCCGGTCTGCAACCGCTGTATGGATTTCCGAAATAGTCGTCGCGACATATGCATACTGCGATGCCGTTTTTAGCGTTGCAATCGGCGTTGGCTCCGCAGGGTGGCGGGAAGCAGGGCTGAGACACTGTTGGTGCCGTTGGTGGTGGGGTCCCTGAAAAGCGGGACATAAAGATGAGGGTTTGGACGTACAAATCATTACATGCAACCCAATGCTCGAAGTAAACAGTTTCAACCAGAATACATTCAGTTTCACTTACGGGGAATAGGTGTACACAGGGCATACGCATCTCCAGTGTAACCTGGCAGACACGAGCAGCCTGGGTTGTGGTTGTGGACGCGGCAGGCTGCGCTTTGCCCGCATGATCCTGGGCACGGGTCGACACACTTCTGTCCGATGCAGGCCAGGTGACTGGCACAGTCGGAGCTGACCACACACTCTGGCCGACAGCTGGGCGGACTGCCCAAATAGCTGGGCAGACACGAGCACGCCGGACGGCCGTTGACCTCGCGACATGCCGAGTTCGGACCGCACGGATTCGGATAGCAGGTCTGTCTCGGTGCTGCCGCTGGGAAAAGCGGAACGTATTATCACGATAGGCCAGTTAGTAGAGCGCTGACCTTTACTGGCCTTGCCTGCCTGCCTAACAATGCAGAGGTCGAGTCGCGAAACGAGCTGGTATTTATCCCCAGGCTGAAACAGTCAGCTGGAAGCTGACACGCCGAAATCTGAGACGGTTCAAGGGTGGCAATCACGAAACATTGACGCCCTGTTCAAATCAGCAGCACAGCCCAGTCGATGAATTGTACCTAGCGAATAGTGTGGTGACAAAATGGCTTATGGAGCAGGCTATAACGGACATAGGATTGGATGCTGTACAGTATAGGGAAACACACTAGCTAAGCGAGACATCATAGAACCAGTAAGTGAACAATAAGCCTAACATGCAGTGGTTGCTGATAGTTTCTGCTGTTGGAAATATATCCTGATAAAACTAGATGTTAAATTTCCTTACGTGGAATTGAGGCACATCCTTGGTACGCTGATCCCGTGTAGCCTCGTTCGCAGACGCACAGAGGGTTGTGGTTGATGACCCTGCACTCGGCGTTATGACCACACAGTCCAGGGCACGGGTCAACGCACTTCTGCTGTGAGCCACACGCCTGTGTCTGAGGACAGTCGGCGTTGGTGACGCACTCGGGCCGACAGCCGGTGACCGGATCACCCTTGGGGAAGCCCGGTCTGCACTTGCAGGTGGCCACGTTGTTCTTGGCAGTGCAGTCGGCGTTCGGTCCGCACGGAGACGGGTAGCACGGGTTCCTGGGCGTCGGCTCCCTCGGAGGTGGCGTCACCGGAATGGGTGTGCATGCCGAGAATGGGTCGCCCTGGTAGCCGTCTGGGCAGTAGCACATGGGCACGTGATCTTGCGTCCGGCACTCGGCACGGAAGCCGCACACGCCGGGGCACGGATCCACGCACTTGTTGCGCTCACAGGCCTTGGACCGGTCGCAGTCTGAGTCGACCACACACTCGGGCCGACATCCCTCGTAGGGATTGCCAAAGTACTCTGGCAGGCAGCTGCACACTCCCAGGCCGTTGTGGACGCGGCACTGGGCGTTCGGCCCACATTTTCCGGGGTAGCAGGGCTCTTGAGGCGGATCCTTTGGAAGCAAGGGAGCTGGGAAAAAAGAATCTGTTATGTCCTGCGTTAAGAAAGGTACAGAAAGTCATTCACGATTTGATCTTTTGCCGGTGTAGAGCCATTTACGAAATCAATGTTTGGTAGCAAAGAATAAAGTGCCATGGGTACGCACTGATACTTACGGTGACAAGAAATCAGACACTGTGCATGGGCGATTTTGCTACAATTCCCCACAGACAAAACAGACAACAGCCAATACGACTACTTTTCAGTACAATATTTGACTACTATTCGACACTCACAAACTATCCAATTGGCTCAGGAACTAAAACCAAATACCACAACATGCTCGCCCTGAAACTCACGCGGTGGAATTCGAGTGCAGTAACGGAAGGGATCGCCCGTGTAGCCAGCGTCACAGCGACAGATCGGATTGTGGTTGATCACCGAACACTCGGCGTTCTCGCCACATTCGTCGTCGCACGGATCGCGACACTTCCGGCCGATGCAGGCCAGGTGACTGGCACAGTCCGTGTTGAGCACACACTCTGGCCTACAGGCGGGCGGGGAGCCCACGTAGTCCTCGAGACAGGAGCAGGCGGCACGGCCGTTCTGCTCCCGACACTCGGAGTTGGGCCCACAAGGACCCGGCTGGCACGGGTTCTCTGGCCGAGGTGGTTCGGCTGAAAATGAAAGCTTTGCATCAACGAGCATAACGCGTGTGGGAACAAATATAGTAAATATATAATATATTCAACCAAAAACAAGCACCGACACACCTGAAGGTATTTCAACATAGAATATCTTACTTCTGGCAACGGCACAGCTTCTGTAGGGATCTCCTTCGTAGCCTGGCAGGCAGTAGCACATCGGGTTGTGGTTGAGCACGCGGCAATTCGCGTTGACGCCACATAGGCCAGCGCACGGATCCTTGCATTTCTGGCTGATGCAGGCCAGCGATGGGGCACATTCGGCACTGGAGACACACTCCGGACGACATCCGGTCGTCGGATCGCCCTGGTAGCCCGGCAGACAGGCACACACGGCCACACCGTTCGCCTCTCGACACTGGGCGTTCTGGCCACACGGCGACGGCTCGCACGGGTTCGTGTACTCGGGCTGTCTCGGCGGAAGAGTTTGCGGCACCGGACTGCAGTACGAGAATGGATCTCCCGTG
This sequence comes from Imbricaverruca yamaguchii, assembly GCA_034440575.1. Lineage (NCBI taxonomy): Eukaryota > Metazoa > Arthropoda > Thecostraca > Neoverrucidae > Imbricaverruca > Imbricaverruca yamaguchii. The sequence goes on along the minus strand of JAOTOL010001503.1, from coordinate 384,394 downwards.
TATCCCGGAGGGCAGTGGCACATGACAATGTGGTTGGCCACGTGACACTCTGCTCCCGCCCCGCACAGACCAGGACAAGGATCCACACACTTGTTCCTGTCGCAGTTCTTGTCTCTTGGGCAGTCAGTATCCAGCACACATTCCGGTCTGCAGCCGCTGTATGGATTTCCGAAATAGTCGTCGCGACATATGCATACTGCGATGCCGTTTTTAGCGTTGCAATCGGCGTTGGCTCCGCAGGGTGGCGGGAAGCAGGGCTGAGACACTGTTGGTGCCGTTGGTGGTGGGGTCCCTGAAAAGAGGTACACACAGATCAGGTTTTGAACTTACAAGGAATTACATGCAATACAATGCTCAAAGTCAACAATTCCAACCAGAATACATTCAGTTTCACTTACGGGGAATAGGTGTACACAGGGCATAAGCATCTCCAGTGTACCCTGACAGACACGAGCAGCCTGGGTTGTGGTTGTGGACGCGGCAATCTGCATTTTGCCCGCATGATCCTGGGCACGGGTCGACACACTTCTGTCCGATGCAGGCCAGGTGACTGGCACAGTCGGAGCTGACCACACACTCTGGCCGACAGCTGGGCGGACTGCCCAAATAGCTGGGCAGACACGAGCACGCCGGACGGCCGTTGATCTCGCGACATGCCGAGTTCGGACCGCACGGGTTCGGATAGCAGGTCCGTTTGGGTGCTGCCGCTGAAAAGAGGAAATGCCATTGAAAGATGTTTTTATGCAAGCGGTCTCTCTTGTTCAAAATCCACAGGAATGCATGGCAAGTAACACACAAGAAATATGACTTAACATAGTACCTATACTTACGTGGAATGGGTGTGCAGCCCTGATAGGGTGATCCAGTGTATCCGTTGTTGCACGTGCACAGTGGGTTGTGGTTGATGACCCTGCACTCGGCGTTATGACCACACAGTCCAGGGCACGGGTCAACGCACTTCTGCTGTGAGCCACACGCCTGTGTCTGAGGACAGTCGGCGTTGGTGACGCACTCGGGCCGACAGCCGGTGACCGGATCACCCTTGGGGAAGCCCGGTCTGCACTTGCAGGTGGCCACGTTGTTCTTGGCAGTGCAGTCGGCGTTCGGTCCGCACGGAGACGGGTAGCACGGGTTCCTGGGCGTCGGTTCCCTCGGAGGTGGCGTCACCGGAATGGGTGTGCATGCCGAGAAAGGGTCGCCCTGGTAGCCGTCTGGGCAGTAGCACATGGGCACGTGATCTTGCGTCCGGCACTCGGCACGGAAGCCGCACACGCCGGGGCACGGATCCACGCACTTGTTGCGCTCACAGGCCTTGGACCGGTCGCAGTCTGAGTCGACCACACACTCGGGCCGACATCCCTCGTAGGGATTGCCAAAGTACTCTGGTAGGCAGCTGCACACTCCCAGGCCGTTGTGGACGCGGCACTGGGCGTTCGGCCCACATTTTCCCGGGTGACAAGGCTCTTGCACCAGATTGGGAGCCGGTGTAACTGTAACAAGAGACAGGTAGTATGCTGATGGAGGTGATATTTCAATGCATTGTAGCTATTATAACATGAATCCGATGCAATGCAATGAGTGGCATGCTTACTGTGTTGATCCTGCACGATGCATACGGCGACTAAAACACATAATTATCCTGCTTGAAATACAAATGTTATATTAGCGTTGCTTAATACGTATTTCCAATACCAACGGAAACGTAGTACCTTGATGTCTTGCCTGCTACATTGTTGAATGAGAATGTCAACCGGCCATTTTAAGAGTATCCACAACATTGCGGTAACACATGGTATGTGTTCGTTGACCATGGCTCAGAGCTTCGCACCTATAATTTAGCGTAGGAAAGGTACCTTTCCCGCATGTTTGATGACAAAGATTGCCACGGCGAGGAGGCATACAGGAAATGACCGCCCATGGTCATAACGAGCAAGACAACCAACTGCACTCTTCTGGAGGTAGACGAGTTACCAGACGCCCTGCTGCAGGTAGTAGAGATACCTACTACATGCACGCCCTTCACTGCCACCGGTGGAAGAGCTAACCATGCATGGAGTTAGACGGAGATGACGAAGTGCTGATCAGAATCTGATGCATCACACGATATGTTCGAATATGCCAGGGAAGAATACTTATTCACTGCCCTAACATGGATGAATATTGCAAAGAGCCTTCTGAATCGCACTGGAGCATATCGCGTTTTTTTTCATTGGTTGGTTGGTTGGTTATTTGGGCTTTCGGGCGCATCGACTGCGTTGGTCATACAGCGCGTTTTTTTTCATTCTACATTATTCTGTTATCGACCACTGACAGACCCAATACTGTGTCAAATCATAGCATGCCATACTAGGAATATCCTGCAATGATTCACTCAATGCATATTCCATTGCACAGATAATACATCCTGTGCCAGTGGTATTTGATCACTGGTAGAACATCTGCGACTGAATAGCGCGGGGACACTGGGGCATAACCGCAGACGGACTAGAATCAGGTAGCATTCCGGGAGTTTCAAGCCCACTACTGGCCATCGCCCTTGATCCACAGCGTCTACATGGTCGGATCTGAAAAATGGATAGTATCGTATCCCAACTAAATTAAGTGTGCAATACTTTTGTATCTTCCTGCACTTGTCTTACACAAAAGAGACAAGCGAAAAGCGAAGTGTTGACGGAACAACTACTTGGGGCAGCTGCCGGCATCTTGGACCCAAACTAGACTTTCCAATCTTCCCTGAACCATTGGTCATGACCATGGTTAAATGAGTCATGACATTTTTATGGTCTTCTCAATTACCAGAGGAGCGAGGTGTCGCCGCAACACCACATGGACCGTTAAGGAATGGTAGAATTCAAAACATTTAGCGGGATTTCCACACAAACTCTGGGAAATACAAGCATACTGACTGGCAAATCGGCAGCTAGGGGAGCCAAGGGCCTGGGCTCCCCTAAGCACCAACAATGCACTAGATCAAACGAGGAATTTTCGTATCTTCACGCAAACACCAAATTTTCAGCGTGCTTGGCTCGTCGTATGGTTTCACTGCTTCGTTATATTTTTTTCCGTCCCCTCCAGGCAGGAAAATCCTGGCTGCACCACTGCTTACTAGCACATCATCAACTCATCAATGGAAAACTACCTAGCATCAATCCGAGGGTGAACATCCCCATGTTACACGTTGTTCGAAGACGACAAGCGTTTCCTAATCACGAACTACACAACTTAGCAACTAGGACTCTAATTTTATGTGCAATGGAACTGTCTACATTCCGGTAATATAACCTGTTGCGTTGAACAGGACAAACGACTGCTCAGATACCGTCAATCGTCTTCACCGATCGATTGAAGCACCCGTGTCCTGAGCTGGCAGCACCATCGAGCGGAGCGGCGAGTGGCGGGCGGCCGGGGGCAGCGGCCCACTTACCGGGAACGCGCGGCAATGGTCGACACCGTCTGCTGGCGTCACCAGTGAAGCCGGCCGGGCAGCGACAAAGCGGCCCATGGTTCCGCACCGTACAGAGCGCGTCATCGCCGCACCGATCAACGCACGGATCGCGGCATTTCTGGCGCACGCACGCCAGGTGGGCGGCGCAGTCGGAGCTGAGCACGCACTCTGGCCGACAGTTGGGCGGCGAGCCGACATGACCGGCGGCGCACGAGCAGGCGGCTCGGCCGTTCTGCTCCCGACACACAGCGTTGTAGCCGCACGGGCTCGGCTGGCATGGATTTTCTGGTAGTGCCGTGGCGGCTAAAAGGACACACGCGAGGTCACGTTCCAGAAGCGTGCAGCACATGCAAGGGGACACATATCATGCAAACTTAACAAAAGTCCATGTCGTGCTGCGATGGGCATGCCACATCACCTTCCATGCCATATTGTTTGGTAATGTCACATTAGGCATGTCATGCAACACACCAACGCCACACTTCCACGCATGCTTACTCGGTGCTGGCGAACAGCGCTGGTATGGATTTCCCTCGAAACTGGAGACGCACGAGCAGATGGGGTTGTGGTTTGAGACCCTGCAGACTGCATTGGTGCCACATAGGCCAGCGCACGGATCCTTGCATTTCTGGCTGATGCAGGCCAGAGACGGGGCACATTCGGCACTGGAGACACACTCCGGACGACATCCGGTCGTCGGATCGCCCTGGTAGCCCGGCAGACAGGCACACACGGCCACACCGTTCGCCTCTCGACACTGGGCGTTCTGGCCACACGGCGACGGCTCGCACGGGTTCGTGTACTCGGGCTGTCTCGGCGGAAGAGTTTGCGGCACCGGACTGCAGTACGAGAATGGATCTCCCGTGTATCCCGGAGGACAGTGGCACATGACAATGTGGTTGGCCACGTGACACTCTGCTCCCTCGCCGCACAGACCAGGACAAGGATCCACACACTTGTTCCTGTCGCAGTTCTTGTCTCTTGGGCAGTCAGTATCCAGCACACATTCCGGTCTGCAGCCGCTGTATGGATTTCCGAAATAGTCGTCGCGACATATGCATACTGCAATGCCGTTCTTATCGTTGCAATCGGCGTTGGCTCCGCAGGGTGGCGGGAAGCAGGGCTGAGACACTGTTGGTGCAGTTGGTGGTGGGGTCTCTGAAAAGAGACCATGCAACACATGCTTGAGTAGCAGCAATCCGTGCGGGAAAGTATGTGTGTATGGTGCAGCACACAACGCACAATTAATGTCATGCAAATCAGTGTGACGCCACCAGTCAGCAGCGGAACTCACGGGGGATTGGCGAGCAGAACGAATAGGCATCCCCCGTATAGGCAGGCCGGCAAGTGCACGTGGCCACGTGGTTGTGTGCACGGCAGTCGGCGTTCCCTCCGCACACATTCTCGCAAATCTCGAGGCAACTATGTGTGATGCAGGCCAGGTGACTGGCACAGTCGGAGCTGACCACACACTCTGGCCGACAGCTGGGTGGACTGCCCAAATAGCTGGGCAGACACGAGCACGCCGGACGGCCGTTGATCTCGCGACATGCCGAGTTCGGACCGCACGGGTTCGGGAAGCACGCGACTTTCGATGCCTTGGCTGGAAGAGAAGGGTGCTTACCATTCACATGCAATATGGATTGGTATCATGCCAAAAGCTCAATCAGCCAAACAGCCATATATTAATCAGCTGACAGGAAAGAACAAAATGCGTGCTTACGTGGAATGAGTGTGCAGCTATGGTAGGGTGATCCAGTGTATCCGTTGTTGCACGTGCACAGTGGGTTGTGGTTGATGACCCTGCACTCGGCGTTACTTCCACACAGTCCAGGGCACGGGTCAACGCACTTCTGCTGTGACCCACACGCCTGTGTCTGAGGACAGTCGGCGTTGGTGACGCACTCGGGCCGACAGCCGGTGACCGGATCACCCTTGGGGAAGCCCAGTCTGCACTTGCAGGTGGCCACGTTGTTCTTGGCAGTGCAGTCGGCGTTCGGTCCGCACGGAGACGGGCGGCACGGGTCAATGACCTCGAGTACACTCGGTTGTCGTTGAGCTGAAAACATTATGGACGTGCAGCATGCTGGGGAAGTAGGAGAGTATCGTGCGTGTCATGCCAATGCCATGCGGAACACAAAATGGAGCATAAGCAGCGCTTCTGGAACCATCACATGCAAGGCCATTCATGGAATGAACATGAATTGGAAGAGGAACACTTACGGGTCACCGGCACTGGTGTGCATGCTGTGAAGGGGTCGCCTTGGTATCCATCCAGGCAGTAGCACATGGGCACGTGGTTGTGCACCAGGCAATCGGCAGAAATCCCGCACACACCGGGGCACGGATCCACGCACTTGTTGCGCTCACAGGCCTTGGACCGGTCGCAGTCTGAGTCGACCACACACTCGGGCCGGCATCCCTCGTAGGGATTGCCAAAGTACTCTGGTAGGCAGCTGCACACTCCCAGGCCGTTGTGGACGCGGCACTGGGCGTTCGGCCCACATCTGCCCGTGTAGCACGGTCGCGGCGGTTTCGCAGGAACCGGCACAATAGGTGATGCTGAAGAAACGTTGATGAGAAAATGAGGATAAGATGAAACCATAAATTGGTTACAGAAACAATGAGAGAGAAGATGCTAAATCCTCAACGATATCTCGATCATGAGCTGGCGACTGGAAGACATATTCCGCACCGCAACACCACCACAACTGAGGCGGGTGCGATACAGGACATGGAATAGCTGAACCGTACCTGCACATCAAATATATATTAAACCTTCGGAGACTGGCAAGACCAGCTATACGAGATCCAGCTGCGGTCTTCGAATTGACAGAGCGAGGTAGCAACAGCGATGGCTGGCTGACGACGAAGGCTGATCGATTGTCGGCTGCTGAAAAGGATCACCAAGCACACGTATCTACCAACTGAATCATACTCACCGGGGGGTGCCCGGCGACAGGCGGTGAACGGGTCGCCGATGAAGCCGAACCGGCAGCTGCACACCGGGTTATGTCGCCGCACGCGACACTCGGCGTTCTCGCCACATTCGTCGTCGCACGGATCGCGACACTTCTGGCCGATGCAGGCCAGGTGACTGGCACAGTCCGTGTTGAGCACACACTCTGGCCTACAGGCGGGCGGGGAGCCCACGTAGTCCTCGAGACAGGAGCAGGCGGCACGGCCGTTCTGCTCCCGACACTCGGAGTTGGGCCCACAAGGACCCGGCTGGCACGGGTTCTCTGGCCGAGGTGGTTCGGCTGAAAATGAAAAGCTGGTGTCAGAATGTACCAAACGTATTTAAACGAGAGATATTTGCTGCACACTATTTAATAAACGAACAACGAAATTTCAAAATAATCCTGACTTGGTAGAAAAAAACAAAGAGCCTTACTTCTGGCAACGGCACAGCTTCTGTAGGGATCTCCTTCGTAGCCTGGCAGGCAGTAGCACATCGGGTTGTGGTTGAGCACGCGGCAATTCGCGTTGACGCCACATAGGCCAGCGCACGGATCCTTGCATTTCTGGCTGATGCAGGCCAGCGACGGGGCACATTCGGCACTGGAGACACACTCCGGACGACATCCGGTCGTCGGATCGCCCTGGTAGCCCGGCAGACAGGCACACACGGCCACACCGTTCGCCTCTCGACACTGGGCGTTCTGGCCACACGGCGACGGCTCGCACGGGTTCGTGTACTCGGGCTGTCTCGGCGGAAGAGTTTGCGGCACCGGACTGCAGTACGAGAATGGATCTCCCGTGTATCCCGGAGGACAGTGGCACATGACAATGTGGTTGGCCACGTGACACTCTGCTCCCTCGCCGCACAGACCAGGACAAGGATCCACACACTTGTTCCTGTCGCAGTTCTTGTCTCTTGGGCAGTCAGTATCCAGCACACATTCCGGTCTGCAGCCGCTGTATGGATTTCCGAAATAGTCGTCGCGACATATGCATACTGCAATGCCGTTCTTATCGTTGCAATCGGCGTTGGCTCCGCAGGGTGGCGGGAAACAGGGCTGAGACACTGTTGGTGCAGTTGGTGGTGGGGTCCCTGAAAAGAGGTACACACAGATCAGGTTTTGAACTTACAAGGAATTACATCCAATACAATGTTCAAAGTCAACAATTCCAACCAGAATACATTCAGTTTCACTTACGGGGAATAGGTGTACACAGGGCATAAGCATCTCCAGTGTACCCTGGCAGACACGAGCAGCCTGGGTTGTGGTTGTGAACGCGACAATCTGCGTTTTGCCCGCATGATCCTGGGCACGGGTCGACACACTTCTGTCCGATGCAGGCCAGGTGACTGGCACAGTCGGAGCTGACCACACACTCTGGCCGACAGCTGGGTGGACTGCCCAAATAGCTGGGCAGACACGAGCACGCCGGACGGCCGTTGATCTCGCGACATGCCGAGTTCGGACCGCACGGGTTCGGATAGCAGGTCTGTCTCGGTGCTGCCGCTGTAAATAGAAATTGTCACGTAAAAATGTTTTCATGGAATCGTTTTTAACCTGCAAAACTCACAGGAATTAATGAGTAGGAGCACAACAGAAACCACAAGTGTACAATAGGGGACGGTGCATGTGCTCCTCTGAAAGTTTGTGGGGCACCAAGAATCGCTCCGTGGTTCGAAAAATTACGCTGAACCCCGTAAAATCGCGCGTGGGACCCCCAAATCCAACTAGGGTCACTGAAGATCATATCAAGAGCCCTAAAAAGTCACACATGGACCTCTGAAAATCTCGCCAGGGGCACCGAAGATCCATTGAGCCCCTGAAAACCATATTGGGCGCAAACATATCTCCAGGGCCATACAAATGACGCTGGAAACTCCAAAAGATGGGACCGGAAACCTTTAAAATACCGCTGGCCCCCAAAAGGCCGCGCCGGAGCCCCTGAAAATCACGCTGGGAGCCTCAAAGGGTCCGGACGTGGGCCCTGTATATCACGCTGTGTCCAAGAAGTATCGCGGGGGTCCCTAAAAATGAAGATGGTGCCCCAAAAAAGGATGGAGCTCCTGAAAATCAAGCTTGTGTCCCAAACGGTTGGGCCGTGGCCTTTCCTGGGAGCCAAAAATGTCTGTAGAGGGCTCCTGAAAATCACGACGGGGTCCTCAGAAGTACGCTTCTGGGCACCTGGAAATCACGATGAGCGCATAAAAGTCGTGCGGTGCTCTTGGAAAATCATGGGTTGGGTCAACAAGGTCGGGCCGGTGCCCTCGCAAACCACGCTGAATCCGGGGGTACCAAAACGTCACCCATGAAAATCACGCCAGGGGCTGTACAGATAGCATCAGGCTCCTCAAGAATGAAGCCAGGAAAGCAAAAATCAACCTAGACATGGAAGATGCCTCTGGGTCCCAATAATCGTGGCAAAAGCCCCAGGATATGTTGTCCACAAGAAACTTGTCGAGGCCGCTATAAATCTTGCCAATGATCCAAACAAATGACGCTGGGCCCAAAAATCGCACTGGGGCACAAAAAGTCACGTCGCAGCCCTCGAAAATCGTACTAGGAGAACAAACGTTTGAGCCCAGTCCCAAAAAGTCGCAGCTGGCCACGCCAAAATCAATTCTTACGAGGAATGATATTCTGCGACCTCATAAATTGCGTCGAAGACCAGAAAAGACTTGTCGAGTACGAAAAAGAAACGTGTCGGGCCACGGAAAAAATCGCACCGGAAGCCCGAAGAGTCGTACCGGGCTCAAAAATATCGCGCAGGGGCTTCAAAAATACAATATTTCCACCACAAAATCTTACCGAGAATCGACCGAATCAATCTGAGCACTGGAGAACTCAGAACAGGACCCGAAATTAAATTATCAGAAGAGCTTTTCTGTGCCAGAAAATCGGAAAATCGGGTGCCATCGGCCGAAAAAAAGCTCGCTGAGTAGCCGCAGTGGCAAATCAAAGGGACAAATGTCCACTCCTCGTGAGAGGAGCGGGCTTTCAAAAAGTACGCCGGGTTCCCAAAAATCGCGAAATTTGCGTCGGAGCCCCCCAGGAATTCGCATAGGGGCCTCAAAATACATGTACCGTTCAAAGATAAGTCGCGCCGGGGCTCGACAACTTGCACCAGGGTCCGCCAAAATCGCGCTCAGGCCCATGAGGTCCTTAGCACAACGCGCCCTGAAAACTCGCGCCGGGCCACCCAAATATTATGATCGGGACCCAACGTTCCCGTCGATAGTCTCAGCACTTTGGGTCGGGCATAAAAAATTCCCATCGGGCTCCCAGCAAATTGGCATCAATGGCCCGAAGTAAGCACAGCGTAGCCGCAAAAATCGAATTGGGACCCGATACAAATAAAACAGGAGGCCATCAAAATAAGGAGGAATTACGAAAATTAAATGTCCGAGCCAGGAAAATTGCTCTGGAGCCACAAACACAGCATCGGACGCCATATAAAATCGTGCACCCTGAACAAATGTGCGGGAGGACGAAAAATATTGGCGGGACACACAAATATGGCACCGGTGGTGTGAAATATCAGGCCAGGATTCGGGCAATAACAATTCCAAAGAGGCCCCCGAAAATCGTATCGAACCCAGAATCCTGGCGTGGAGTTCCCGGAATCACGCACCTGGGACCGAAACAATCGTGCCGGGACCCAAAGAAATCGCACAGGAACCACCAAAATCGTACTGGGGCCCACAAATGTGCGTCACGATCCCCAAGTAAGCGCAGCGAGACGCTAAGAGCACAGCTGGATGCCTAAGATGCACCTTACCCTCCATAGCGTACGAGTTCCGCAACAAGCGGTTGGACCTTGAAGGATGTGTTGCAGTCCTAAATAAACACTCTGGGAGCTCTTAAAAAAAACATGCGAGGCGCTCAAAGCACACAGGGGCCAAGAGACCGCATGGAGGCCTAAAAACAAACTGGGGTGCATACAAAGCAACACGGTCCTAAAAAGAACAAAAAGACCGGGCACTAAAATATAGTCCTTTTAAAAAATAGTGGTTGAAATCCGGTGACTCACTTTTAGAAAATGAGGTTAGGTGGCTCCTTCAAGTCGGGGACTTCGGGGACTTCCAAAACGAACAAGTATCTAAAAAGCGTCCATACACAAAAGGGGAGCAAAACCCTGAGAAGAGCCTAAGTCTCAAAAGTATGCAGGGCCCAACAAAAATAGGCTCGAGTCACAAAACACGTCCGCAAAAAACGTAATGGGTTAAAAAAAAGAACATCGAACCAGGGCCTCGGGTCCGTAGCCAATCTGTGTGCATATTTAACCAAAGAGATGAGTTGCATCAAAGCTCAGCGGGTACCCGAATTTCTTATCCAGCAAAAAATTTGGAAAGAAGAGAACTTATCATGGAATCGAATTAATCGAATTTTCTCAGCGAATCACCATACGAAGCATTTCATCAAGTCAAATATGGCGCAAGACATGGCAAAACGTAGGAGGCCTAGCAGAAACCGTAGAATAGCATGAAGTGTGGGGAATGCGCCGAATGCGCAAGCGGACGACACGAATTTTGACGTTGTGGCGATCGAGCGTTATGACATGGAATGCCTAAAATCGAAGAAAATTGCACATTTCAAAGCGATTTGTTAAGTGTAATTTGAGCAGTGAGGTGACTTATCAAGGGACACTATAACAAAAAGCTTCGAACAGCGTCAAGGGAGTTAGAGTTGAAATCCAGTGACCCAGGAAAGATGGTGGTAGATTGGACCCCCTCCACAGGACAGTTACCTAAGTTGATCAATAATTATCTTAGCTGAAATACGGACCTTTTGAAAAATAGTGGTCGAAAACTTAGAAGATGGGTGTAGGTGGCCTCCTCCAAATCCATTTGCCCACTAACGCAAATCCTAGGTACGCCGCTGACATAAATATGACATAGTATTCATACTTACGTGGAATGAGTGTGCAGCTCTGGTAGGGTGACCCAGTGTATCCGTTGTTGCACGTGCATAATGGGTTGTGGTTGATGACCCTGCACTCGGCGTTACTTCCACACAGTCCAGGGCACGGGTCAACGCACTTCTGCTGTGACCCACACGCCTGTGTCTGAGGACAGTCGGCGTTGGTGATGCACTCGGGCCGACAGCCGGTGACCGGATCACCCTTGGGGAAGCCCAGTTTGCACTTGCAGGTGGCCACGTTGTTCTTGGCAGTGCAGTCGGCGTTCGGTCCGCACGGAGACGGGTAGCACGGGTCAATGACCTCGGGTCGTTTGGTTCTCGCAGCTGAGGGCACACCAACCATCGTTCCGACATGCAGTTTGTGCAAACATGCAATGCATTCCAGGAATTTACGTGCACAAGATGCAATCAGGCATGGTTTTTGCAGAATGTTGAAGCAATGCACATGACAGTCATGCAGACTTTTCAATGCAGTATCATAATCATGCCAATGGATATCCAGCGGACATAATTTCAGCTTGAGGCGGACGAGGAGTGTAGATCGGCTTACGCATTTGAGGTATCGGAGTGCATGCCGTGAATGGGTCGCCCTGGTAGCCGTCTGGGCAGTAGCACATGGGCACGTGGTCCTGCACCCGGCACTCGGCACGGAAGCCGCACACACCGGGGCACGGATCCACGCACTTGTTGCGCTCACAGGCCTTGGACCGGTCGCAGTCTGAGTCGACCACGCACTCGGGCCGACATCCCTCGTAGGGATTGCCAAAGTACTCTGGTAGGCAGCTGCACACTCCCAGGCCGTTGTGCTCTCGGCACTGGGCGTTGGAGCCACAGTGTCTCGGGGTACATGGGTCATCGTCTGGTTCCTCTATACTCGGCCGGGCGGTGGCTGTAGAAGGCCACAGCTTTGTAAGCAGCAGTTCATCTCAGATCTCTCGGACAAAACCAAGGCAATCTCGGAGAAGCAAGAAAAAGAATGAGAGTTAGAGAGCAGCGGTCTGGCAATGATTTAGCAGAAACGCAAGAATCCGGGAATATAGCATCCGGGAAATATTATGACATAGCCAGTTTGCCGAGCTTCACCGTACGAGTACAGCAGTTTTTGGCGAAACCTTCGTTTTAGATCAAGTATAATAATCACATTAATTATGCTCGGTGTGGCATCTACACAATGTAATAGAAAACCGTAAAACACATCAATTTCATTAAGCCTTTGTGATATTAAACAACGGCTACGCATATCTGTGTCTATGAAGAATATTCTCGCCGAAGTGCTTACAAAAGCATTTCAACTCCATATATTTTTATGAACATTACTTATGGTAACTTATTTAAACATATTTCTAGTTTAGATTCACCTGAATATCTTTCATTCGAACTATATATATATATATATATATATATATATATATATATATATATATATATATATATATATATATATATGTATATATATGCATTGTTGATTGAACACAACCGCTGAACGGGCATTGCACTCTTTCTTCTGCAGACTCTCTATGTCTTACTATACACTTTCCATCGTTCGTGTGCTCATGTACGATATTTATAAGCAGAACTAAGAGATGTAAGTAAAACATTCGCTATATATTCGACGTTTCATCCTCCTAGGGACATTTCCAAGACAAGTTCAAATTGGTTGCGATCACAAGCTTGGAAAAAATCAAACACATAACACATGGAATGCATAGTATAATGTACTCCCATTTTTCTTACGTAAAATGAGAAGACGAAAAAACCCCAGCAAGATCACGTTTTTTCGGTTCATCACTCACTCACCCTACCGCCTAATGGTGAGCTGTAAACCATCACAGAAGAGCAAAGTGCCTCGTGCATTGCTCTGGCGGTTGATTGTTAGGTCAAACTTCTTGATCAAAATCCCTTCCAAGATTTGTAGGCGGCGCTTATCAAGGACTATGACTAGGACCACAGACTAGGCTGTGTTTTAGCCACAGCCCTTGATAAGCGACACCTACATACCTTGGAAGCGGTTTTTTTTTAAAGAAGTTCAACCATCAACTGCCAGAGTATTGAAGGAGGCACGCTGCTGTTATATGATGACCCACCCGCAGCTCAACATCTGGGTCAGTAGGGCGAGTGACCGCAATGAACGGAAGACATGTGTTCTTGCTGTTTTTTCGTCTTCTAATTTTAAGTAACGAGAATGTGAGTACATTATACTATGTATCACACGTGTTATGTATTTTATTGTTTTCCAAGCTTGTGATCGCAACCAATTTGAACTAGTCTTGAAAGTGTCCATAGGAGGCTGAAACGTTAAGAAAAATACGTATGTCCTACTTATATATTATAGTTCTGCCTATGAATATCGTACATGGACATATGAACCATGGAAAGCGTATCGTAAAACAGATAGATAGTCCGCAGAAGAAAGAGTGCAAAAGAGTGCCTGTTCCGCGATTGTTCAATCAGCAACGCCTAGATAACGATTTGCTGTCAAGATATACTAATATGCATATATACAATATATACATATATATATATATATATATATATATATATATATATATATATATATATGTATGTATATATATACATATGTATATATATACATATATACACACACATATACATATGTAAATTAGATTCAGAGCACATGTAGGGGAGATTATTAAGGATAATTTGGTAAAGGTTCCAAATTTCAACAGAGCAGACTTTGACTGCATGAGAGCGGCTTTAAGTGACATCAGATGGGAAGAAGAATTCTCCAATTTAAATGCCTGTGAAATGTGGGAAAAGTTCAAATCTTACTTGAAGGAAATTCAGATTAGACATGTCCCCCAAAAGCAGACGCAAAGGAAGGATAGGAAAGCCAGCATGGCTTACACCAGACTTGATAAAAGCAATTAAGGCTAAGAAAACTGCATTTAGAGTGTTTAAAGAAGCTTCAAATGTCGTTAATCTAAAGGGGTATCGAAAAGCTAGAGACACTGTGAAGCAAAAAACCAGAGCAGCAAAGCGAGCAAACGAACTGGATTTAGCTAGGAACTGTGATGGGGACAGTAAAAAGTTCTTTAGTTTCTACAAGCTGAGTAGAGTTTATAGCACAATTGGTCCACTGGAAGTAAATGGGACTACATTGGGTGAGGATAGTGAGATGGTTGAGGAGCTGAGCAAGCAGTTTAAATTAGTGTTTACATTGGAAGATATGACCAATCTGCCGACCGTACACCATAGTTCAGTGACATGTGATCTGATAAATGATGTTGATTTCATTGATAGTGAAGTTGTTTACAATCATATCAGGAAAATAAAGCCAAACAAGGCAGCAGGACCTGATGAAATTTATGCTAGGGTATTGCGGGAAGCTGAAAAAGAACTGGCATTTCCACTTAGCATCATATTTTGTAGATCAGTTTCACAAAATGAAATTTCAACCGATTGGAAAAGGGCAAATGTAGTTCATATTTTCAAGAAAGGAGAAAGAGGGAAAGTTAAAAACTATAGGCCAGTAAGTCTCACATCCCTAGTCTGCAAGGTACTCGAATCAGTTATCAAGGATATAATAGTTAGTCATCTGGAAGGAAACAGATTGATTCAAGATACTCAACAAGGGTTTAGGAAAGGACGGCCGTGTCTCACAAATCTCTTGGACTTTTTGAACTTCGCCACAGAACAATTTGATCAGGGAAACCAGGTTGATGTAGCATATCTTGAATTTAGTAAGGCCTTTGACAAGGTACCCCATAAACGGTTAATGATATAGCTTCAGGCCTATGGTATTGCAGGTAGCATCTTAAAATGGATAGAGTTGTGGCTTTCAGATAGACAACAAAGAGTGATGCTAAATGGTACAAAGTCATCATGACAAAATGTTCTTAGTGGAGTCCCCCAGGGGTCAGTACTGGGGCACTACTGTTCATTATATTTGTAAATAACGTTGAAAGTGGCCTAAGCAGTAAAGTTTTGGAATTTGCGGATGATTTGAAGATCTTTAGGGCAATAACAGGTCAAAATGAGCATATCTCGCTGCAAAAAGACTTCGACAAACTTGTGAAGTGGTCCGAAGAATGGCAAATGAAATTTAATTTTGATAAGTGCAAAGTCATGCATGTAAGTAAGCAGCATATGAAGGCTCCATACTTGATGGGTGGCCAAGTGCTTTCAGTGACTCAACAGAAGGATTTAGGTGTTATTCTAAACACAAAATTTGGGGCATCAGAACAGACCAAGGAAGCCAGGAAGAAGGCACTGAGAATGCCCGGGGCAATAAATAGGAATGTATCATACAGAAGTGAGGAAGTCATCAGGAAGCTTTACTGTGTATCTGTCAGGCCACATTTGGAATACTGCATCCAAGCTTGGTCTCCTAGCTATGAAAAAGATTGTTGGCTTTTAGAAAGAGTACAAAAGAGGGCTACAAAAATGGTTAATGGCATAAGCAACCTGGCATATGAAGAAAGATTGAAGAAATTGAGTATGTTTTCACTTAGATATAGAAGGCTGAGAGGAGATCTCATCGAGGTCTTTAAATTTGTTCATGGACTGGAGAGGGGATATCTTTGGGAAATGTTTGAATTGAACAGAAATGATGCAATTAGAGGTCATAAATTCAAAATTAAAGTTAACCACAGCAGAACAAGGTTAAGGCAGACTTTCTTCACCAACAGGGTAGTAGAACACTGGAACCAGCTGCCAGAAAACATTGTCAGTAGCAGCACATTGAACATCTTTAAAAACAGCATAGACAATCATTATAAGAATAGAGGGCTTGCTTTTCAGTATTACAGGGAGGGCTGATTGACAGATTTGGTGGGCAACTGGTTCAGTGCACAGAGCGCAACCAAGAAGGGCCCTTGTGGCTCATAGTTGCACTAATCTTTTATGTCTTTATATATATATATATATATATATATATATATATATATATATATATATATACACATATACACAGATATATATGTATATATACATATATATTTATATATATATATATATATATATATATATATATATATATATATATACACCTACAAATATATATATATGTATATTAGTATATCTTGGCAGCAAATCGTTTGCATTTATCAATGCATTGTTGATTGAACAATCGCGGAAGGGGCACTCTTTTGCACTCTTTCTTCTGCGGACTCTCTGTTTTACGATACGCTTTCCATGATTCATATGTCGATGTACGATATTCATAAGCAGAACTAAGCTACGTAAGTAGCACATACGTATTGTTTTCAACGTCTTATCCTATTACAGACATTTTCAAGACTAGTTCAAATTGGTTGCGATCACAAGCTTGGAAAACAATAAAATACATAACACGTGCGATACATAGGATAATGTAGACCCATTTTCATTATGTAAAATGAGAAGACGGAAAAAACCTAGCAAGAACACATATTATATATATATATATATATATATATATATATATATCTCTCTCTCTCTCTCTCTATCTGTGTGTATGTGTGTGTGTGCGTGTGTGCGTGTGTGCGTGTGTGTGTGTGTGTGTGTGCGTGTGTGTGTGTGTATGTGCGCGTGTTTGTGCCGGTGTGTGTATTTGTGTGTGTGATACATATGGTGACATTGAGTGGCATAGGATTTAAAAGAAAGAAATAAGTTTGCAGTGTGCGTCGCCATATTTACTCACGAACTCTTAAATTGACTGGCAGACTAACTTGCGTATGCATATCCTCGTGAACTTTCAGCTTTGGGTGACCAAATACAAATTATAATACACCAAAGCCATACACGCTGAACATCTGCCTGAAGAAAACCTATGCATAAAGAACTGCCTACTTGTTAAAACTATACTGCTGCAACATTGCAATTACAAAAGTATACACATGACGAGACCATCATGCGTTAGCCATGATATCGTCAACGTGCGACTAAAATGCATCCATTCCGAACCACAACAAAAGTCACCTGCCTGATCATGTTGAAATTAAGCGGTAAATGACATTTAACATGTTTGACAAGTGCGGCCTTCCTACCTAAAATGTCTCGAAATTGGTCACGGCACAATGCACCTACCTGAGAGCGCCTGGCAAGAGACACTTTCGTTGAGATTTTAGATGATAGCACACCATACACAAACTGAAAACATTTCATTCCATGCACAAGGTGCAAAACATGCATACATGGCAGTGTATGCACACAACATGCATGCAGGCAGCATATGCCATGCGTGAGCCAGCCGTTGCCAGTGTGGTACTATTTTGGTCGGGTATTCCTTCACTGTTCCAAACTTGGTTGCTAGTCAACACATACAAGACTAGGATGGATGGATCTTGGATGATCACACAACAATCATGCATCCGAGCATTGCAACGGGTTGTGGTTTGGAAATATCCTGCGTGAGATTGGTTATTCAGAAAGAACGATCTGATTTGATGTGTTGTGAAATTAATCAATGATACAGCGCAGTGTCTGTGACATCGGTGCCCGATTAACAAGCTCTAGATTACCATTAGGATAACTTCCCCGGTAATGTGGAGAATTGGATATTATCGGAGCAGTAGCCGTGGAGTCTGTATCAAGGGTGGTATCGGAGCAGTAGCCGTGGAGTCTGTATCAAGGGTGGTATCGGAGCAGTAGCCGTGGAGTCTGTATCAAGGGTGGTAACGGACCAGTCACGTGCTAGATTTAGTGACCGTTTTGCACGAGTGTATACATTCTAAATTCCGCCAGCTTGCTGGACACGATGCTTTTTCTGGAGAAAGCTAGTCATCCGTCGGATCGCTTGGATCATAGCAAAAGATTAAAGAGCTAGGCATATATATATATATATATATATATATATATATATATATATATATATATGCGTGTGTGTGTATGTTTATGTATGTAAGTATGCATGCATAATGGACAAAACTGTAACCAAAACACCTTCCAAATAACGGAATTTGCATAAAATTTGCTCTGTGGTTGATGTCCCCTCCACCTACACTTATAATGGAAAGCTAGAGCGGAGGTGAGGAAAGGGAAGAAGAGAGGAGGCTGACAAGATGACCGCGGATGTCGGCGCCTATAGACGGAGCGTGACTGGCAATGGCAATCACTGAGAGAACGGCTGGCGATCGCCGCCGGTCGGCCTCGGGGCGACCGGCGGCGGCAGGCAGACACGCGAGGGCTGTACTCACTGTGTGGCGCCCGACGACACGCACTGAACGGGTCGCCCCGGTAGCCGGGCAGGCACGAACACTGCGCCTGGTGGTTCTGCACGCGGCACTGGGCGCCAGCGCCGCACTGGCCGACGCACGGGTCGCCGCACCTGTGGCCCATACAGGCCAGCTGGCTGGCGCAGTCCGTGCTGAGCACACACTCTGGCCGGCAGTTGGGCGGCGCGCCCACGAAGTCGGGTAGACACACGCACGCGGCGCGGCCGTTCAGGTCGCGACACTGCGAGTTGGGGCCGCACGGGTTCGGTCGGCACGGGTCCTGCGGCTCGGCCGGCGTCACTGCAATAGGGAGAGAGGTCAGCGGCCGCACACTGGGTACCGGCGGGTACGTGTGCCGGTACCCGCACACTGGGTACCGGCGGGAACGTGTGCCGGTACCCGCACACTGGGTACCGGCACACGTAGACACCAACACGGCGGCGCTGAGAGCCGGCCAGACCAACATCTGCTCTGCTCCCGACTCGGCTCCAATCCGGTTTATGTGCTATCTGAGCAGCGGCAAACTAAATACTGGTCCACAGTGTGTGTCTGGGTTTTGGAGTTAGTTAGGCTGATAGTAGCTGATAGTGGCCCACTTATTTGCATCATCCTTCTCCCGGTGTTCTATAATTAGAGGGAGGGCAAGACTCGAACGTGTCCACTCCTGCGTACATGGTGCAAACAGTTCATCTTAGAAGAGAGGCAATGTGACTATGGCTGATAAGCCTATATATTCCACCTCACTGCTCTTTTGGCACTTGTCCTCGCTCGCTCAATAGCTATTGCAACCTTGTGCTATAATTTGGGAAACAAGACTTTGAAACAGAAATAAATGGAAACGTAAGATAGTTGGAGTCAAATATAATCCAGCCAATCGCCTAGCACATGCACATTGTAGCAAATGGCAGATTGCTCTAAGAACACACTCCCGGATATTGCGATGATGTTTTTGGACTTTATCCACAGCTATGATAAAATATTCAAATTGCATAGCAATCACTTCAAAGTAATGAACAACTAACAGAAGGACGTTCTATCAACATTCGCACGAACAAGTTATTCTGTCGGCTGGACATCAGTACCTACCTGGCTCGAGGCGACATGACTCGTATGGGTTGCCCGTGTACCCATCAGCGCACTGGCAGAGCGGGTTGTGGTTCTGCACACGACACTGAGCGTTGGGGCCGCAGAGGCCCGGACACGGGTCGATGCACTTCTGGCTGACGCAGGCGCGGCCGGGCGGACACTCGGCACTGGTGATGCACTCGGGCCTACAGCCGGACACGGCATCGCCCTGGTAGCCGGCCAGGCAGGAGCAGACGGCCACCGGGCCGTTGTCTCGGCACTGGGTGTTGGGTCCGCACGGCGACGGCTGGCACGGGTTGGTCGGCACAGGCTCGCGTGGCGCTGTAAAACCAACACACCCGTCGGTACCTGTACTGTGAACCAACACACCTGTCAGCACCCCGTACTGTGAACCAACACACCCGTCGGTACCTGTGCTGTGAACCAACACACCCGTCGGTACCTGTGCTGTATACCAACACACCCGTCGGTACCTGTGCTGTGAACCAACATACCAACGGTACCAGCCGGTACCTGTACTGTGAACCAACACACCCGTCGGTACCCTGCGCTGTGAACCAACACACCCGTCGGTACCCTGCGCTGTGAACCAACACACCAGCCGGTACTTGTACTGTGAACCAACACACCCGTCGGTACCCTGCGCTGTGAACCAACACACCCATCGGTACCTGTGCTGTGAACCAACACACCCGTCGGTACCCTGCGCTGTGAACCAACACACCCGTCGGCACCTGAACTGTGAACCAACACACCCGTCGGTACCTGTACTGTGAACCAACATACCCGTCGGTACCCTGCGCTGTGAACCAACACACCCGTCGGTACCCTGCGCTGTGAACCAACACACCCGTCGGCACCTGAACTGTGAACCAACACGCACGTCGGTACCTGTACTGTGAACCAATACACCCGTCGGTAACTGTACTGTGAACCAACACACCCGTCGGTAACTGTACTGTGAACCAACACACCCGTCGGTAACTGTACTGTGAACCAACACACCCGTCGGTAACTGTACTGTGAACCAACACACCCGTCGGTAACTGTACTGTGAACCAACACACCCGTCGGTACCTGTACTGTGAACCAACACACCCGTCGGTACCTGTGCTGTGAACCAATACACCCGTCGGTAACTGTACTGTGAACCAACACACCCGTCGGTACCCTGTACTGTGAACCAATACACCCGTCGGTAACTGTACTGTGAACCAACACACCAGCCGGTACCCTGTGCGCCGCTAGTTCAGTCAACAATAGTAAACTAGCATTCACCAATCTAGGATGAGAACGAATTGTTATTAGATACAATGCAATGGGCAAATATGCTGCCTCGCTCGCCTGTTGCGAGACCGCAAAACAGTGTACTTGAACTTGCGTTTGTGCTGCACACTGCAAGTACATTACATACATGTCCATGTACGCTGCAGATGAACCGGAAAACAGACAACCAGGTACATTGTTGACGAAATGTACTTCGGAATATGCCAAACAATGAACATATTTATCTGCGACAAGAAACACGGCCTGTTCATGGGTAATTGCTAGACGAGGACTTACTTGGTGGAGGAGCCGGTCGGCAGAAGGAGAACGGATCGCCAGTGTAGCCGTGCGGGCACGCGCACATTGTGACGTGGTTAACCACAGTGCAGTCGGCTCCGCTGCCACACGGGCCCGGGCACGGGTCGACGCATTTGTTGCGCACGCAGTTCTTGTCGCGCTGACAGTCGCTGTCCAGCACACACTCTGGCCGACAACTGACATACGGGTTGCCGAAGTACTGGTCCAAGCAGATACAGACGGCAAGGCCGTTGTTATCTCGACAGATGGCATTAGCGCCGCAGGGAGACGGGCTGCAGGGATCCGCCACCGTGGGTAGTGAAGGACGGTCGGCTGTGGAGCACAGGAACATCAGCATCAAATGTGGAACAGAAACCCATTAACATCAGTTGTGTACACTGATTCTCACTGATACAAGTGCCGTGCAACTTCATATTTCGAAGTAGTAGGAAGTGCCCTTGCATGTTAAGTCGGAATTCAACCCCACGTTGGACACTCTCCGTCCACCAAACATGCTAAAGTTAAACCACGGAACGGAAAACAGCTTAATTTCATACTAGCTCAAATCCAGTGCAAATCTATATTTGGGCTAGCTTCCTCCTCACAACCAGTATTCTATGTGTCTATGCGGAACACATCATAGCGCTTGTCAAATGACTGAGAGTGAAAACAATTCCAGGTTGCATCACATCGAAGCGTAGGTGATTGGCACAAGCCGGTTCTGCCAATCCTCGGCGTGGTTGGAATAGGGTAGCCGGCAGACTACCGCCGGCGGATACTCACTGATCGGCTCGCGAATACAGCCGCCGAACGGATCGCCGGAGAAGCCCGGCTCGCAGCTGCACACTGGGTTGTGATTGACGACGCGGCACACCGTGTTGAGGCCGCACACGTCCAGACATGGGTCCTGGCACTTCTGTCCGATGCAGGTCAGGTGACCGGCACAGTCGGAGCTGACCACACACTCTGGCCGACAGCTGGGCGGACTGCCCAGATAGCTGGGCAGACACGAGCACGCCGGACGGCCGGACACGTCGCGACACTGCGCGTTGGGTCCGCACGGCGACGGCTGACAGGGGCTCTGCGGCGTAGCTGGGGTGACGGGGATGACGCGGCATCCCTGCCACGGGTCGCCGCTGTAGCCGGCCACACAGTAGCAGATCGGGTTGTGGTTGCTGATGCGACACTCGGCGTTCTGGCCGCACACGCCCGGACACGGGTCGACACACTTCTGGTGCGCGCACGCCAGCTGGCGCGGGCAGTCGGAGTTGGAGGTACACTCTGGCCGGCACTCGACGTACGCGTCGCCCTGGTACGGCGGCAGACAGGTGCACACGGCCGTGCCGCCCTGCTCCCTACACTGGGCATTGATGCCGCACGGCGACGGCACGCACGGTCGGTACGGCACCGGCCGAGACGACGGAGGCACCGCTGCAACGCACGCGTGCAACAGTCAGCGACGACAGACCAGTTGGGGCATAGTCAGCAACATCAGATGGGTCGGGGTATGTACAGGACGACGCTCTATAATGTCCAGCGCAGTACAATTAAAAATAGTAGTTGGTTTGTGATTTGAGTTTTGGGGCGCATCGACCAGGTTTGGTCATTTAGCGCCTCTTGAGAGATAACATAACACAGTAGCTAACTTGGCCGTATATTAATGATTTGGTGGTAGGTAGCAATAACTAAATGCTGATATATTTTCATCTTCACGTTAAATCATGTCACTGTAAATTGTATTTACTGGGCAATGCATAGGAAGCATTCAGTTTTCATTTGCCTAAGCTCATGATGTTTCGAAGCCGTACAATAAACAGCGCTAATAAAGAATGTCTGCCCGTCAAAGAACGCATACACTGTGCACGTTGCACGAGATAATGACAAATCATGACTCACTGGATGTTGGTGGTGGCTCGTTGCACGAGACGAATGGGTCGCCGGTCAGGAACTGCGGGCAGTAGCACAATGGCACGTGATCTACCGTCCGGCACTCGGCACGGAAGCCGCACACGCCGGGGCAAGGATCCACGCACTTGTTGCGCTCACAGGCCTTGGAACGGTCGCAGTCTGAGTCGACCACACACTCGGGCCGACATCCCTCGTAGGGATTGCCAAAGTACTCTGGCAGGCAGCTGCACACTCCCAGGCCGTTGTGGACGCGGCACTGGGCGTTCGGCCCACATCTGCCCGGGTAGCACGGGTTGACATCTAGAACCGGACGCTGGGTCGCTGCAAAATACAAATCACTTAGTAAAGATGGCTCGAGGCTGATAATTGTGATTCATGTACTTGACGACTTCCATATTTTTGTATTTGTGTCTGTCTATTGTTGGTGCCTCACTAAACACATTACAGAGTTGCATGAAAACAGCTTGTGCTATTTTAAGCTTATCCAGTTGTACCTCATCATTTGGTAAAATTGTCAAATGGATAGACTACGAATACAAAATGTGATAACTTCTTACTTAAATTACATCAATACACGGCGTGTTGAGAAGCTCACAACCATGCAATATGGTCATGCTATCCATGTGATCTGAAGCCGTATCCACGTGAGTGCAGTTTATCCCTGGCACAGCCCACAACCGCGAGAGCGGTCGCGATGCTTCATCAGGTGTCTGCTGCACCGACATGGGTCTGACCACCACGCATGTATGTACTATCCACAGCCGGACCAGACCTTACTGCACGATCCACCCGCACCGGAACCAGACGCCTGCACTGATCCATTTACACCGGAACCAGACGCCTGCACTGATCCATTTACACCGGAACCAGACGCCTGCACTGATCCATTTACACCGGAACCAGACGCCTGCACTGATCCACCCGCACCGGAACCAGACGCCTGCACTGATCCATTTACACCGGAACCAGACGCCTGCACTGATCCATTTACACCGGAACCAGACGCCTGCACTGATCCATTTACACCGGAACCAGACGCCTGCACTGATCCATTTACACCGGAACCAGACGCCTGCACTGATCCATTTACACCGGAACCAGACGCCTGCACTGATCCATTTACACCGGAACCAGACGCCTGCACTGATCCATTTACACCGGAACCAGACGCCTGCACTGATCCATTTGCACCGTACTCACTCTGCGGCTTGGGTCGGCAGCCGACGAACGGATCGCCCTGGTAGCCGACTCCACACGTGCACACCGGCACGTGGTTGGACACGCGGCATTCGGCGTCACCACCGCAGTGGTCATCGCACGGGTCGACACACTTCTGTCCGATGCAGGCTAGGTGACTGGCACAGTCGGAGCTGACCACACACTCTGGCCGACAGCTGGGTGGACTGCCCAAATAGCTGGGCAGACACGAGCACGCCGGACGGCCGTTGATCTCGCGACATGCCGAGTTCGGACCGCACGGGCTGGGCTCGCAGGGCTCTGGGAGCGTCGGCTCCCGTTCTGGAACGGACCCATGTAGTTAAAAAAAAACTACGGCATAAGATAAAAAGCACGCCCGCCAACATGCCCTAGGCCAGACGAATACAGGGAGAAAGATCCTCACCAAAAAAATGCCAGCGGCAGAAGGCAGCTGACATGAGAGCAATTGGACAAGTAATCGGGTTACAGGGACAAAAACTTGATCAGAAAACCTCGTCTAGAAAACAAACATGGGGAGCAAAGCATCAAAACGATATCCGTGTAGCAGCCACAACACCGGCTCTTCAGACCCACTCACGTGGTACGATGCTGCAGCGACCGAAGTACGGACTGCCCTCGTGACCGCTCTGGCATGTGCAGATGGGCTTGTGGTTGACCACGTGGCAGTCAGCGTTGATGCTGCACACGCCGTCACACGGGTCGATGCACTTTTGTCGCGCGCACGCCTTGTTGAGACTGCAGTCGACGTCGGTGACACATTCGGGCCGGCAGCCCTGTGTGGCGTCGCCGTGGTAGCCGGCCAGGCAGATGCACTGTGCCACGTTGTTGTTAGCCGAACACTGGGCGTTGGGACCGCACGGAGACGGCACGCACGGGCTGGCCGGCGGCTGCTGCACTTCCGGAACAGGTTCTGCCGGCACACACGCAGGCTCAGACACAACAGCGAGCCGCACAGTTAGCATCGAGTCCACGTGGCGGATGTGCACGTCCCCGCACCACCGCAGACACTGACGACGGTTGGCCGTCCCACATCGAGTCCACGTGGCGGATGTGCACGTCCCCGCACCACTGCAGACACTGACGACGGTTAGCCGTCCCACATCGAGTCCACGTGGCGGATGTGCACGTCCCCGCACCAACGCAGACATTGACGACGGTTAGCCGTCCCACATCGAGTCCACGTGGCGGATGTGCACGTCCCCGCACCACCGCAGACATTGACGACGGTTGGTCGTCCCACATCGAGTCCACGTGGCGGATGTGCACGTCCCCGCACCACCGCAGACATTGACGACGGTTAGCCGTCCCACATCGAGTCCACGTGGCGGATGTGCACGTCCCCGCACCACTGCAGACACTGACGACGGTTAGCCGTCCCACATCGAGTCCACGTGGCGGATGTGCACGTCCCCGCACCACCGCAGACATTGACGACGGTTAGCCGTCCCACATCGAGTCCACGTGGCGGATGTGCACGTCCCCGCACCACTGCAGACACTGACGACGGTTAGCCGTCCCACATCGAGTCCACGTGGCGGATGTGCACGTCCCCGCACCACCGCAGACATTGACGACGGTTAGCCGTCCCACATCGAGTCCACGTGGCGGATGTGCACGTCCCCGCACCACTGCAGACACTGACGACGGTTAGCCGTCCCACATCGAGTCCACGTGGCGGATGTGCACGTCCCCGCACCACTGCAGACACTGACGACGGTTAGCCGTCCCACATCGAGTCCACGTGGCGGATGTGCACGTCCCCGCACCACCGCAGACACTGACGACGGTTAGCCGTCCCACATCGAGTCCACGTGGCGGATGTGCACGTCCCCGCACCACTGCAGACACTGACGACGGTTAGCCGTCCCACATCGAGTCCACGTGGCGGATGTGCACGTCCCCGCACCACCGCAGACATTGACGACGGTTAGCCGTCCCACATCGAGTCCACGTGGCGGATGTGCACGTCCCCGCACCACCGCAGACATTGACGACGGTTAGCCGTCCCACATCGAGTCCACGTGGCGGATGTGCACGTCCCCGCACCACCGCAGACATTGACGACGGTTAGCCGTCCCACATCGAGTCCACGTGGCGGATGTGCACGTCCCCGCACCACCGCAGACATTAACGACGGTTAGCCGTCCCACATCGAGTCCACGTGGCGGATGTGCACGTCCCCGCACCACCGCAGACATTGACGACGGTTAGCCGTCCCACATCGAGTCCACGTGGCGGATGTGCACGTCCCCGCACCACTGCAGACACTGACGACGGTTAGCCGTCCCACATCGAGTCCACGTGGCGGATGTGAACGTCCCCGCACCACCGCAGACATTGACGACGGTTGGCCGTCCCACATCGAGTCCACGTGGCGGATGTGCACGTCCCCGCACCACCGCAGACACTGACGACGGTTAGCCGTCCCACATCGAGTCCACGTGGCGGATGTGCACGTCCCCGCACCACCGCAGACATTGACGACGGTTGGCCGTCCCACATCGAGTCCACGTGGCGGATGTGCACGTCCCCGCACCACCGCAGACACTGACGACGGTTGGCCGTCCCACATCGAGTCCACGTGGCGGATGTGCACGTCCCCGCACCACCGCAGACATTGACGACGGTTAGCCGTCCCACATCGAGTCCACGTGGCGGATGTGCACGTCCCCGCACCACCGCAGACATTGACGACGGTTGGCCGTCCCACATCGAGTCCACGTGGCGGATGTGCACGTCCCCGCACCACCGCAGACATTGACGACGGTTAGCCGTCCCACATCGTGTCCACGTGGCGGATGTGCACGTCCCCGCACCACCGCAGACACTGACGACGGTTAGCCGTCCCACATCGTGTCCACGTGGCGGATGTGCACGTCCCCGCACCACCGCAGACACTGACGACGGTTAGCCGCCTATCGGGTTCTTCTTGACCAATTTTTTAGCTTCCAGAACGTTTCGTGTTATGATGCCCACTCTCTCGCACTCAATATTTTACGCCGCAGAAATGTACTAGGAGGTTGTAGGTGATGAGAACCGTCTCCAGATACTCGTAGACTTGTATACATATTTTGCTTCTAATGCACCGATCGCTAGTTCGCTCTAAAATCGACTATGGATGTTATATTTATGACGGGGCGTGCGTTACAACGAAACGCAGTCTCGACGTAATCCACAACACAGCTCTTCGTATTCCCACGGGAGCTTTCAATACTTCACCGGCCGATAGCTTAATGGCTAAGACTGATAAACTTCCTCTTGCGTCACGCCGTACACTACTGGGAGCGAGATACTCATGTGAGGTCGCACGAAACCGAAAGTATCCAACGCATCAATGGATATTTCCAAGGTCATCACTGCCATCTTGGACAACCCGTAATCAGCGTGGCTTGCCATTTTCTTGGCGCATGGCTTCGACCATCCGTAAATACAACATTTGATCAGGTTCTGTGGTACACGCTGTCACTCCGAATATCCTCCCTTGGCAGGCTGTCTCAGTGCAGACTAACCTTATCCTGTCCTGCTCAAAGAAGGGGAATGTCAACTCCGAAGAATTTCCCATGTTGGCGTTTAAAAAAAAAATATGCCGGCACCGTGAGTTCTCTCGCATCTACATAAACGGCTCTAAGTCCTCTTCTGGAGTGGGATGCGTTTGGATCGGTCGACGCGGTATTGGCTATTTCTGTTTACCTAAGCAGGCGTCGATTTTTACTGCTGAACTGTATGCCATTGTGCAAGCCCTTTATTATATCCAGGATGACCAGTCCACAAATCACGTGGGTTTTACTGATTCCTTAAGCAGTCTTTGGGCAATGAAGTCCTTCAAGCCAGATAACAGGCTTGTCCAAAGGATTCTAATCATCGTCAAATCTCTAACCAGTCTCGACAAAAATATCGGATTTTGCTGGATCTCTAGCCATGCTGGATTCGCTGGAAATGAAGCTGCTGATATAGCCGCTAAGCACGCTGTCAGCAATAATGACCGTGAAAACCGCCTGCCCTTTCTGCCAATAGATCTACATCCCTCAACATTATCATATATACTATCTAAATGACAACGAGCCTGGAACTCCAAACCCGGCAAGCTGAGAGTTAAAAAGCCGGAGTTAAGGGTGTGGCAGTCCTCACACCGGACCTCGCGACGAGAGGAAGTAACGATCTGTCGATTGAGGATAGGGCATGTCTTCACGACCCACAGCTGTATGTTCGCCGGTGATGACCGACCTTCATGCCGACGGTGTTCTGATCCGCTTATCGTGAGCTTTAGTGAGCTGTTTACTGTTGGAACCTCTACGAAACCAGATTTTAAGACGGGTAAACACCGACACTTTGCGTATACTACTAAAGGATGACTCTGGGATCGCATCGTCCGGGAATATTTTACCTTCCTTCGACAAGCACGCTTTGATGTTGTACATTGCCGCTCCTGAAAATTATTACATACTGACTACTGTAGGAGCATGGCAGATTGCCTGCAAACACAGTTATGAGCGCAAAATGACCTTGACAGTCGACGCGCCCCTAAACTCCACTTCTTCATCTCACACTGATGACAGTAACACAAGCAGGCCTGGGCGCAATGCAACTATATACGCTCCCAGCCAACGCAAGATCGGAAACACTATGTTAATCCCACCGCCACAATCTAAGCATCAGCTAGCCAACACACGGCATTGCATTGACACCCGTGTGTTGCCGATCAGGCCGACTGCAATGTCACACTCACGTGTCACGGGTATTGGTCGGCAGAAGGAGAACGGATCGCCAGTGTAGCCGTGCGGGCACGCGCACATTGTGACGTGGTTAACCACAGTGCAGTCGGCTCCGCTGCCACACGGGCCCGGGCACGGGTCGACGCATTTGTTGCGCACGCAGTTCTTGTCGCGCTGACAGTCGCTGTCCAGCACACACTCTGGTCTGCAGGCGGCGTACGGATTGCCGTGGTACTCTGGCAGGCACGTACAGACGGCCAGTCCGTTGTTGTCGCGACATGCCGTGTTGGAGCCGCACGGTGACGGGAAGCACGGGTCGGACGGCGGCGGCGGAGTGGCTGCGGAGGAGCGGAGGAGCGCCAGCTCAGTCTCGGACCTGACGTGAGGCCGCCCTGCTCACGATGGGCCACAGCCACCATCGCTCAGCTCAGCCACAACGTCGGCTCAGGATCACCTAGCTCCTGCTCACCCTGCTCAGGACTCTAAGCCATGCTCCAAGTATGATCAGACGTCACTTAGCTTCATTGGCTGCAGGTACGTTCTTGCATTCTACTTACAACGGTCATTCTTGAACTTTGGCTTGCCTTCAAAGTGAGGCAGAATTTCGACCCCATCGCAATGCGAGGAGGGTACCTATTTGATCCTGAGTACAGTTGAGCGGCTAATATGTGATTTGCGCTATTTCATTTGTCCAATCTTACTGTGACGAGGCAGAGGTTGGGACTTTGACATACCTTGGCCCCGAGGTTGGGACTTTGACCTACCTTGGTTCAGAAATCTTAATAGGCTGGAGCTCAACTGATGTGCGATGTGCGCTCATGGACTCCCGGAAAGTGTCCCAAATGTCAGGGTGAAACTGAATGGATTTTGTGTTACATCAGAAACATCTCGGTGCAGTCAAATTGATTCCGCACTGTGAGAGCTATTACAAACAAAACTACCCTTAAAAATTAAAGGCTGGTTTTAGAGTGTCATTGAATCACGTCATAGGCAAAAACGCCAAATTTACAATGTCCATCAAACAATGAGCGAGCTGTAGAACAGATGACATACGTAGCAAAGATACAAACACCACGCAAAAATGGCAATATTAACGTCTGAAGCGTACTTGGCCTGAGTGCGCAGCCGGTGAACGGGTCGCCCTGGTAGCCGCGCCGGCAGCTACACACCGGGTTGTGGTCGTGCACGCGACAGTCGGCGTTGATACCGCACGAGCCCTCGCACGGGTCGACACAGTGCTGGTCGATGCAGGCCAGACTGGCGGCGCAGTCAGAGTGCACCAGACACTCTGGCCGACAGTTGGGCGGCGAGCCGAAGTAGTCGTCGGCGCACGAGCAGACGGCGCGTCCGTTCAGACTGCGACACTCGGAGTAGGCGCCACACGGGCTCGGGTGGCACGGGTTCACCTCAATGTGCGGCTTCGTCGTTGTACCTGAAACCGCCAGTACAAAAGGTGGCATGAACTCGGCTCAATGGTTGCGAGTCTCACTTTGGAACCAAACGCAGAGCCGAGGTGCAATTAAACTCATCTGATCTCCATTCTTGCATGGCTAAATTAATTCAACGAATAACAAATTAAATGCAATGTGCCCAAGAAATTGATAACCGTCACAATCCCCACTATATTGGTTTACGTGGGTACGTACGGGGCATTAGACGACATCCCTGGTTGGGATTTCCAGTGTATCCTTCGATGCAGTAGCAGACTGGGTTGTGGTTGATGATCTTGCACTGGGCGTTCGGCCCACACACGCCGGGACATGGGTCGACACACTTCTGTGCGGCGCACGCCTTATTCTGCGGGCACTGGTCGTTGGAGGTGCACTCTGGCCGGCATCCGATGGTGGGGTTACCCTGGTAGCCGGGCAGACAGCTGCAGGCGGCCACACCTCCTGTGTCGCGGCACTGAGTGTTTGGTCCGCAGGGCGACGGTTGGCACGGCTCCGGGTACGATGGCGCCGTGGGGCGCGCTACAAACAAGGTGATTAGCTGCTTCGGCTGCGTTGCGCAACAAGCACGTACCAACACGCCATCACACATCGCGTTATTTGGTTGTGTGTTGTGGGAGAGTGATGTATGAAAACAGTTCACTCTTTGAATGTACAAAAAAAATTCCATGAAATATACTTTTTTTGGGAGGCCAGCATGTCAACGAAACATTGCGCACCTCCAGGCCTGGCTGTGATTACTGAGAGAGGCCCGGGGCAGGAGGACGACTCACGTGTGACAGGTCGCGGGGTGCAGGCAGTGAACGGATCTCCCTGGTAGCCGTCGGGGCAGTAGCACATGGGCACGTGGTCGTGCACGCGACAGAGTGCCGTCGGCGCGCAGATGCCGTCGCACGGCTCGATGCACTTGTTGCGCTCGCACGCCTTGTTGCGCGGACACTCGGAGTGGGTGACACACTCTGGTCGGCAGCCGGTGTACGGATTGCCGAAGTATTCGGCATGACAGGAGCAGACGGGCAGTCCGTTGTGTTCCCGACACTGGGCGTTCGGCCCACAGGCACCAGGGTAGCATATAGCCGGCGTTGGTGCTGGTGTCGCTAGAACAAGCCACCATCAGTTAACGTCAACCCCGCCGAACATGCAAGGCGCGTCGAGATCTAGCTTACTCACCAGGTGTGTGAGTCGTCAGTGGAGTTCCGTGTGTCCCAGAATGTGTTGCAATGTGTGTGAGACATACTCAAACATGGGTCAGACTTGGCTCAATGTGTCCAAGGGACAGTCGCTGCGACGTCCTAGGTACGTGTCCGGTGCCATGCTGGCGAGTTCAGTGCGACCAGTTCACATCCAAAAGTGCGAAGTCTAACTGGAATGGCTTAGAAGCGCAACTCCACAACTAGCCGTCGACAACATTACGCCGTACTGACGCCAGAAAGCCAGCAGAAATGCCATGGATCCGACTGAAGTGACCTCACCCGGCAGCCGAGCACTCACTGATGGGCACCACCGAGCAGCCAGTGAATGGGTCCCCGCTGTGACCGGCGGCGCACCGGCACACCGGCACGTGGTTGTTGACGCGACACTGGGCGTTCCGGCCGCACTGGTCGTCGCACGGATCGCGGCACTTCTGGCCGATGCAGGCCAGGTGACTGGCACAGTCCGTGTTGAGCACACACTCTGGCCTACAGTTAGGCGGAGAGCCCACGTAGTCCTCGAGACAGGAGCAGGCGGCACGGCCGTTCTGCTCCCGACACTCGGAGTTGGGGCCGCAGGGGCTCGGTCGGCACGGACTAGTAACCTTCTCCGTCACTAAAACACACGGCGGGGTGGGGCATGCGTCAGGAGTAGGGCTCACGCAACGTGCACTGTGCAAGAAATCAACGTGCAAGGTGATCATACTTCATGCACCAAGGAGTCATTAACAGATCGTGTTGCATGCCGGCATTGTACCGGTGCAATAGCCAGATACCAAGAGGTCGTGCATACCAGGCATGGGAGAGCAGCGGGTGTACGGGTTGCCCGTATAGCGGGGCAGACAGGAGCACTCTGGCGAGTGGTTGACCACGCGGCAGTCGGAGTTGTCGCCGCACGAGCCCGAGCACGGCTCCACGCACTTCTGGTTGACACAGGCTCTGCTGAGGTGGCAGTCGGCGTTTGTGACACACTCCGGTCGGCAGCCGTCAGTCGGGCTGCCGAAGTAGCCGGCCAGACAGGCGCACACGGGCAGGCCGTCGCGAGCCCGACACTGGGCGTTGGCGCCACACGGTGGCGGCTGGCAAGGGTTGGTCGGCGGCTGCGCTGGCGACACCGTCGGTGCTGTCGGAGGGCACGCGGGGTTACCGGTCTGCCACACGTGCCGCGACAACAACTGATCAGCCTGCAGTGATGTCAACATGCACATTTCAGACAGCGTGCAGAGCGGATAGGCGCTTACCGATGATCGGCACGGACTTGCAGAAATCGAATGGATCTCCGTCGTATCCGGCCGGGCAGAAGCAGTTGGTGATGTGGTTCACCACCCGACACTCGGCGCCGATGCCGCACGGACCCGGGCACGGGTTCACACACTTGTTGCGGTAACAATTCATGTTGCGCGCACAGTCAGTATCCAGGACGCACTCGGGCTTGCAGGAGACATAGGGGTTTCCGAAGAACTCCGGCAGACAAGTGCACACCGCCAGCTGGCTGTTGTTGGTGCACTGGGTGTTAGCCGCGCACGGAGACGGGTGGCACGGGTCGCGCGGCTTCGGCCGCGTCGCTAGAAGACGGCATATCGATCATCAGAAAATCTATGGGATGGAGAGAAAAACTATAGAAAATTATCAATCGAAATGCAAATCGACCACGAAATGCAAATGGAAAAGTGAATGTCGCGTACTTGGTCTGGGTGCGCAGCCGGTGAACGGGTCGCCCTGGTAGCCGCGCCGGCAGCTACACACCGGGTTGTGGTCGTGCACGCGACAGTCGGCGTTGATACCGCACGAGCCCTCGCACGGGTCGACACAGTGCTGGTCGATGCAGGCCAGACTGGCGGCGCAGTCAGAGTGCACCAGACACTCTGGCCGACAGTTGGGCGGCGAGCCGAAGTAGTCGTCGGCGCACGAGCAGACGGCGCGTCCGTTCAGACTGCGACACTCGGAGTAGGCGCCACACGGGCTCGGGTGGCACGGGTTCACCTCAATGTGCGGCTTCGGCGTCGTTCCTAATGGGGCGGGCGCAACGGTGATGTGAAGCATCCGCAAAATATGAACCGGTAATCAATTTAAAAAGTGACGCATCCATGGGCCAGGACGATCCGGGGAGCATACCATTCTTGCAACAGTATGGTGCATTGTATAGCAATAGCTTTCGAAATGATTAGGCTTGAATGACAAGTAAAACAATTGATGACAACAAGTTGTGCATTCAGATAATTCCCAAGAGAGGTGCTCGTGAGCAAAGATGGGGTGCAATTGAACACTTCGGGGTAAAGTGCAAGAAAAAAACACGGAATGAGCGATGTGCTTCTTCAGCGCTCAGGAGTCCACTTTCCTAAGGGTGCCCTCCTGGTAGCATATCACCAACATTACGTACGGGGCATGAGACGACATCCCTGGTTGGGATTTCCAGTGTATCCTTCGATGCAGTAGCAGACTGGGTTGTGGTTGATGATCTTGCACTGGGCGTTCGGCCCACACACGCCGGGACATGGGTCGACACACTTCTGTGCGGCGCACGCCTTATTCTGCGGGCACTGGTCGTTGGAGGTGCACTCTGGCCGGCATCCGATGGTGGGGTTACCCTGGTAGCCGGGCAGACAGCTGCAGGCGGCCACACCTCCCGTGTCGCGACACTGAGTGTTTGGTCCGCAGGGCGACGGTTCGCAAGGCTCTACCTCCGGGTACGACGGCGCCGTGGGGCGCGCTACAAACGAACAACGTGCTGTAGGCATGCATGGTGACGCGGAGGCGACACAATGAACAGATGATGCAAGCTGAGAAGAAACCAAGCATACGGACACTATCCACATGTAAATCATGCAAACATAGAAAGTGAAAAGGAATAAATATTTTACGACGTGCATGGTATACCAGAAGTGCACAGGCATGTCAGACAGGGGTGCAGCGTGCTCACGTGTGACAGGTCGCGGGGTGCAGGCAGTGAACGGATCTCCTTGGTAGCCGTCGGGGCAGTAGCACATGGGCACGTGGTCGTGCACGCGACAGAGTGCCGTCGGCGCGCAGATGCCGTCGCACGGCTCGATGCACTTGTTGCGCTCGCACGCCTTGTTGTGCGGACACTCGGAGTGGGTGACACATTCTGGCTTGCATGAGATGGCCGGATTGCCAAAGTAGCCGGGAAGACACGTGCAAATGGGCAGCCCGTTTCGCTCTGTGCATTTGGCGTTGTACGCACACGAGCCGGGGTAGCACACAGCCTCTGGCAGCGGCGGAGGTGCTGAAAAACGGTACTGGCTGTTGAGGAGGGTCGTACCAGGCCGCCGAACGTGGCTCCCTGCAGCGCGTAGTCGCCATATCCAACAGCCACGCTCAATATCTGTGTACGGCACGTGACGCTCAATATCTGTGTGCGGCACGTGACGCTCAGTATCTGTGTGCGGCACGTGACGCTCAGTATCTGTGTGCGGCACGTGACGCTCAATATCTGTGTGCGGCACGTGACGTTCAGTATCTGTGTGCGGCACGTGACGCTCAGTATCTGTGTGCGGCACGTGACGCTCAGTATCTGTGTGCGGCACGTGACGCTCAGTATCTGTGTGCGGCACGTAACGCTCAGTATCTGTGTGCGGCACGTGACGCTCAATATCTGTGTGCGGCACGTGACGCTCAGTATCTGTGTGCGGCACGTGAC
Organism: Imbricaverruca yamaguchii; assembly: GCA_034440575.1. Taxonomy (NCBI): domain Eukaryota; kingdom Metazoa; phylum Arthropoda; class Thecostraca; family Neoverrucidae; genus Imbricaverruca; species Imbricaverruca yamaguchii. Next base: position 349,132 of record JAOTOL010001503.1, on the reverse strand, counting down.
GCTCAGTATCTGTGTGCGGCACGTAACGCTCAGTATCTGTGTGCGGCACGTGACGCTCAATATCTGTGTGCGGCACGTGACGCTCAATATCTGTTTGCGGCACGTGACGCTCAGTATCTGTGTGCGGCACGTGACGCTCAATATCTGTGTGCGGCACGTGACGCTCAATATCTGTTTGCGGCACGTGACGCTCAGTATCTGTGTGCGGCACGTGACGCCGCCCATCACCCACCACCCCATGCTTCCAAACACTACACGATTTATGGGAGCTTCGATCGAAATGCCCATCTTTAGATAAATATATTGCACTTAATTTATCTGATGATACTCATTCAGTTGTGACGTCGTCACAAAATTTACCGAGCCCTGATGTCGGATGCGACGATCCAAAAATTTGAGTGGCGTCTGAACAGCCATCAAGCTGGCGACACGTAACCGGGATAACTTCAAGTGGGAGCAGTTGTGCGCCAAGTCCCAGCCATCGCCACGCTGGTCCGTTGAGGCCCCAGCGAAGCGCGAAATCCTCACCAACACTGGAGTTACGGCGAAGCCAGCGCATCAGACCCAGTACTGCGCACACGAATATGAACGGAAAATGTCATGTGACCTGCGACCCACAGCTGGGTCCACAGTCGACCCAAGTCTTGGTACAGTCGGCTGACCGACTACCACCGTCTCCAACAGCGGGACACGGTCGGCTGACGGACTCCCACCATCTCCAACAGCAGGACACGGTCGGCTGACGGACTCCCACCATCTCCAACAGCGGGACACGGTCGGCTGACGGACTCCCACCATCTCCAACAGCAGGACACGGTCGGCTGACTGATGACCCACATCTTGGCACAGTCGAATGAACGGCTCCCACCATATCCAACAGAGATTGCGAGCTCTATGTAGCGAGAAGAATAGATACAGTATATTAGCTGGCCTAATGATCAAAGTGTTAGTGCCCAAGTAGCGGCACCGAAGCAACCGTTGCTCTGAAACCCCAATGTAGCTGGGATTGTGGTCCGTGATGTAGTGCTGTGCCCCGTGTCAGCTGTCAGTTGTCATATACACTCCACCAGCAACTAGGCGTGCCATATCTCCATTCAATAGATTATTTAGTGACTCCCCTGTGCGCCAATGAATCCACATCCCTCACAGGCCAGGCACTGATAACTTCGACCACAAATGCAGGTAACGATGCTGCTATCTCATACATCAAGGAACGATCATGTCGTCCCATTCCTCAGCCAACAGTTCAGCTACCTCCTGCTACACTCGATCAGAGCTCCTCTCCATCCATCCCAGTAATAATCAACAGGCGCGTGCCGGTGCGGTGAAGGGTTCTGTGGTTCTGGTATACCCGACAAAAGCTGGTTGGCAAGTGCATCCTTAGCAGGATCATTAGTCACTGCTACTCCTGGTGTCAGTGTGTGGATGATCGCATGGCATAAGCCACCAATAAACTCATTTACACGGGAATTAGTTGAACATGTCGGTACCTAGTTCTCCAGCTAAAGCAACTGTGTAAACATATCACAACCTCAATATTCTCAGCGGAATTCCGATAGAGATCTTTCAAGTGTGCGACATTAAAAGCACAGTGAATCCATAATCGTCTGGAAATACCGATGTGCGTGAGGATAATTATAACCTTTGCATTTTAAGCCACAACATTATAGCAATACCGATTACAAATGGATCCCGGATGTCTTGCGTCAAATCAATTCCAAGACTTCACAAGCATTCCCCAGCTTAATGCAGGCAAAGTTCAATGGTCGCTATCACGCATGGAAAACTTGAATACTAGCAAGTGAGACCCTGCTTTGTTTGTTTGTTCACGAAAGGAAAATATTTGTATGCCTCCACCCAGATCTGTGTGAATGAAGAGTAGCAATAGGTGATCGCCACTGAGAGGTGGACCAATTTCCTCAGCTGATCGCTGGCCCCAGAAAATGTCGGCGCCCATTGGTCGGTTGGCGGTCTGTCAGGTGAAGGCCCAAGCTGATTTGCTAGTGGCGTGATTCGGTACTCACTCTGGGGCCGCGGCGAGCAGAGCGCGAACGGGTCGCCGGTGTAGCCGACTGGGCAGCTGCACACCGGGTTATGGTTGCGTACGACGCAGTGTGCGCCTTGACCGCACGAGCCGGGACATGGGTCGCGGCACTTCTGTCCCAGACAGGCCAGGTGCGCCGGGCAGTCCTGCGGAACGACGCACTCTGGCCGGCAGAACGGAGGAGGGCCGACGAAGTCTGGCAGGCACGAGCAGGCGGCGCGGCCGTCCTGTACGCTGCACTGAGAGTTGGCTCCGCACGGGCTCGGGTAGCACGGGCTCACTGGCTGTGCAGGTGTCACTGTGGCACACAGCACACAACTATTGGTTCCGCACGGGCTCGGGTAGCACGGGCTCACTGGCTGTGCAGGTGTCACTGTGGCACACAGCACACAACTATTGGTTCCGCACGGGCTCGGGTAGCACGGGCTCACTGGCTGTGCAGGTGTCACTGTGGCACACAGCACACAACTATTGGTTCCGCACGGGCTCGGGTAGCATGGGTTCACTGGTTGTGCAGGTGTCACTGTGGCACACAGCACACAACTATTGGTTCCGCACGGGCTCGGGTAGCATGGGCTCACTGGTTGTGCAGGTGTCACTGCGGCCACACAGCACACAACTGTTCACATTCATGGCTCACAGCAGCCCCCGCAAATCAGACATATGGAGATATGCGCGTATGGTAAGGAACTGACTGAGAACGACAAGGCTAACTGTCTGTAGATTGGTATACAATCGACACCTGATACATCATTCTCACAATCTCGCAGCATGTGATATCTTGCATGTTGTGCAAGCGCTTGGCTTATTTAATCACGATTAATGGTAGCGCCGGGTATGCTAACTTCATCCCGCGCACTGGAGGCATGATGATAGCATCATACTACGTAGTGGATGACGATGCTAACTTCATGCCGCAAGATGAAGGCATGGGGCTAACTTCATGCCGCACATTGGGGACACGATGCTAACTTCATGCCGTACAGTGAAGACATGATGCTAACTCCATGCCGCACAGTGGCGGTATGGTGTCAACTTCATGCTGCACAGTGGAGGAATGCCGGGGCGACGGCTGAACGGCCAACCGCGTGTTGACAAGGGCAGCCAGATTTACATGGTAGCCTCTATCGCACGGCGTGTGATATGTCGCCATGCCTGCCGTCCGGTCACCTGCAGTGACCGTCGCACGTACCCGGCTGCAGACGGCACGCCTGGTACGCGTTGCCCTCGTATCCGCTGATGCAGTAGCACTCTGGCACGTGGTTGGCTACTCGGCAGTCAGCGTTGATGCCGCACGTGCCCGGACACGGGTCGATGCACTTGTGGTGCACGCAGGCCAACTGCGGTGCACACTGGTAGGACGTCTCACACTCCACCCGACAGCCGAGCGTGGGATCACCCTGCAGCGTCAAGGCAAGTCAACAGTCGCTGATACTCACGTGTTCTGAGGCGTAAGGGTCAGCAGCCCTCACAAGCGCCAGAATCCATACGTTTGGCGGGAGCATAATACAACTCCTCGACATGCAATAATGCGTTTAGCTGGGATCTCGGAACGGGGCCGCGTGTGATTTTTTGGAAGATGCAGACTGTAGCAAGAATATCGATCGGCGTATAATGTTGGCGTGTCAAAAAGGTACGTCTATGCTCTCATAAAGTTCCGGACTATTGATTTCATTGGGATGGCTTGAAAGTAAATTTCAAGAAAACCGAACTGATACTTTTCTGTTCCGTCAAAACTTCATATTTATCCTCTTACCGGCAATTTCTGCTGGGATGTCGTAAGTGACAGTCCCACCCTCAAATAATACGGCATTCTTCAAACAGGTATGCGATGCATCCATCCTTGTCAGAAGACGCAATATCATTATCACCAGTTCACCTGCGCTATTGCATCACTGCTCCTCTTTACCTACCGTGGTCGATACCCTGCCTCTCTCTACCTTCCATAGTCCATACTCTGCTCTTCTCTACCTTCCATAGTCGATACTCTGCTCTTCTCTACCTACCATAGTCGATACACTGCCTCTCTCTACCTACCATAGTCGACATCCTGCTCCAATTTACCTACCATAGTCGATATCCTGGTCATTTCGCTCATCCAGTACATTTAGGTGCTTTTCGTTTTGCCAGTTACTCCGAAGAGTACCACACTAGAAAACCTCAAGCTTTTCCTCTAGCAGGCTACATTTTATCACCCCTCAGACGTCCATGGTAGCTCTGACCAACATACCACCCATCAACTGTACAGGCACCACTCCTTAAATATACTTCGCGAAGCTGGTCCTACCAGCGAGTGACAAGCTCTGGCCTCCCTGCTCTCAACATATGCAACATATAGCTTTCAATGTACTCGCAAGAACCTTCATCCGGTCCTTTCGCAAGATCCGCAATTAAGATCGACAAACATCCCTTTAATCATCATCCCGTTCCATCACATGTGCTCCAAATTAGCTACGGTTTTTGTGTTACCCTAGCTTCAGGAATGAGGCACTTGGCATTATGTAGTGCCATAATATATTGTAGGTGGATAATTCTGTATTAAATTTACACCACATGCATGCCTATATGTGGCCATCTGTCTAATTTGTGAACTGTGACTTGATGTTAATCAGTTAGCTGAAATTTAAAAAATAGTAAATGTCAATACATGCGTTCATACATGCATGTACATGCGTTCTTATGAGCACGTACGTTTGAAAGCAATGAAATAAAATGAGAACATTGAACATAACTCGGATCATTTTTGGCGAAATGTGACATACTTGGAAAAAGGTCATACCTGGTGGTAAAGATCCACGTATCTGGTAACCAGATAGACCTGGTGGTAAATTGTGACGTACCTGGTGTACAGACAGACTTGGTGATAGAGCGTAGCGTACCAGGTATGCAGACATACCTTTTGGTAGAGCGTGGCGTAACTGGCATACGGCCAGACGTGGTGGCGGCGGCTGACGTACCTGGTAGCCCGGCAGGCAGGAGCAGACAGCACGGTCACCAGCTGGCCGGCACTGAGTGTTGCGGCCGCAAGGGCTCGGGCTGCACGGGCTGCTAGACACGGCTGGCATGTGCGGCTGGACCGGCGCCGGTGGAACTGAACGAAATAACGGTCATAAGTGGACAAACAATATACCTGCACTCAGGTGCTCACGTGCCGTGAGAGTGAACACGCGGCAGGCACAACGTCGGGCCGACGTCGTCACCTCACGGCCGTGACGATCTCACAGCGTGACGTCACGGCTCGCCACAGTGTAAAATAATTCACCATGTGGCCTGGAAATTCACAGTTAATGGAGTTGTGCTATTTCATCATCGTCTTAGGTTTTTACCATTTTGCTATATGATGTATGGGCAGTCATCACACACACAACTGCTAAATAATGTAAGATGCATGCAACTGAAGTGAAAGGCATTCCACTTTTTAATCCTTAAGTAGGAATCCTTTATTTTCTTCCAATCTTTCACTATTCCCGAGCAACTTCTTCCTTTATCCACACAGTTAATGGTGAAGTAATTTTAGGACACTGGCTCGCCACCACTTCTCACCATACACAGATGGACTGGCTGGAAATGCCCCGGCAGCAATGAAGATACAACAATGACCTAATGAAGATAGCAACAATGATGATGAAGCAATGGAGGCACGACACAGAGAACGATTGAGCTGCCGATGGCAGACTAAAGTTTATTTCACTTTTCAGACTAAAATTTCAGCGGCCTGCAGATCAGCTCAGGCTAGTTCGCTCCACGTTGACTCAATAATGGCACCGATGAGAACATCAGAAGTGTTACATAGAAGGGAAGACATTTATCATGTACGCCGTCCTACATTTATTGTATTTCTAGCTGGACACGTCCTTTAGAGCAGGTAGACTACATTGAGGTCTGCGTTGAAGTGAATGTGTGGTAAGACGCGTCGTCGGTGATAGTTGGAATGGCACGCCGCTGGCGTGATACTTTGACCCGCGGCTGATATGTGCCGTCAATGCACACTCCCCTCCCACTTACCCGTCACAGGAATGACGGTGCAGGAGATGAAGGCGTCGCCCTGGTACCCGTCGGGACAGTAGCACATGGGCACGTGGTTGATGACGTGGCACTCGGCGTTGGTACCGCACAGGCCCGGACACGGGTTGGTGCATTTGTTCCGGAAGCAGGCCTGGTCGCGGCCACACTCGGAGTTCTGCACACACTCGGGCCGACACAGCAGGTAGGCGTTTCCGAAGTACTCTGGACGACAGGTGCAGACTCCGTCGCGGCAGTCGGCGTTGTCGCCGCACGGGTTGGGGCTGCACGGATTCTGCGGTGGCGGCGCCTCTGAGGAGCAGCAGAAGGCGTGGCGGTCAGGTCGGCGGCGGCCAACACGCGGCACGATCAACACCACCACATCTCCAACCAGGAGCGCACACACGTCACAACATGCTCCAACGCATGTTCAATGGTTGTCACTGGCATAGATGGAAGGGCAAGTGCTCAATATTGGTAACTGGGCCATTCCACGTCAAATCGCACAAGAATTGGCTATTTTGAACCCGACCCCCTCCGATTTTTATGAAAATTGATACACCTGTAGTGCCAAGTGAACGAACCTCACACGCCAACTTTCAGCGCTGGGTGACATCTGGGGCCAGATTTAGAGGTCATCCTAGGTCGCCTATTTTTACCGACTTGACAACAATCAAATGCATATATATTAGATGTTAATTAACTTAGCGGAACGACATTAGTGTTAAAGTGCGCAGAAACCCTTGGCCATTAAGAAATATGGCAAAAGTTGCACGTGACCTCTCCGTGACCCTTGACCTAACGACGTCAAAGTATAAAAATGCATTTTTATATATGTTTGCCTGCCCCTAACTCGACTAAACGTGGCTAAATTAATGGTCCTGATATTATCTAAGAACGTGCAAAAAAGAAAGGCGGAGACTCTAAAACTTTTTGAGATATCGGCCTTTGAGTAGGTATTGTCATAGGACCAAATCGAAGCATGCCCCGATGCTATTTACCATATCATCGATGATAACTCTGGTTTCCTTGGTCCGATTATCGTCAAATTTGGTGGGCATATCATCGGTGGCAAGCTAAACTATTTTTCAGATTTTCAAGTTGACCTGACCTCACATGACCTGGCAGTGACCTCTCCATTACAAGCCAACAGGGAAACAAAAATATTTTCCTGAACAAAAAACGCTGAATTTGGCTCGTACAGGCTATATTACCTAGTTTTAGGTTAGGATACTCCAAACGAGCCAAGTTTTATTTTGAACAAGTGTCCTCTGCAAGGTCACGTGAGGTCACTATGAGGTCATGTCACACTTTCGTCAATAACTTTATATAGAATCAAGATAGAGAAATAATTTTAATGCCATCGAGATCCTCTGGCTAATCATGATGTATAATATGATCAGGCTAGGTCATCACTTGACCTCGGTTTAGGGTGACCTGGAGGTAAACTGGGGTCAGGATCAAATGTTCAGCTGGCTAAGTCATGTGATACATCAATCAACGCGGCCTGACGAGGAAAATATAATTGTAACAAAATTATATTTCTATCTTTATTTTGGCAAAAGTTATTCGCAAAAAAATATGTTTCCTCGGTTTTTTATAGCCTGAATATATTGTTTCAGCTCGCGTGCGTTTCGTACTAACATTTTATCGGGAGGGCCAGTAAATGTTTCTGATATGCAAATAGCCGCGACCATAAAACAAGTTGAACAGCAGTACCGTATATTCACGAAGAACTACCAACCTTTTTCGCCACACGTACCCCACGGCCCGTCTCGCTGCCGGAAAACCATCTCACAACCACCATACCATTACGTGGAGACGGAGTAACACGATGGACATTCCTTGTTCCCGGTATTGTGCGAGCAGCTGCGAATCTGTCATTCAACGCTTTGGTTTCTTTGACCCACTCGGTTTTGGGAAAATACTCCACGCACGTGCCGGTGGCATGGTTTTTTTTACAAACTGATGCAACTGGTCCGGGATCTCAATCAGAGTTCCTTGCAGACTTCCCTTTTTAGCTAACCTTTTCAACGTCCCACCAATGCCATCACACGGTCCCTTTCCGTGAGCGGTTGCGAAGAAATGCCACTCGGCGTCTATTCCAAAGTCGACGGAATGCTCTGCCAAATTTAGGAAATTCTTACAATTTTTGTATTGCGAGGCAGCCCCATCTGAAAAATAAAATATCTTCTTGGGGCGCTGGCCTAATTCTGCTTCCAGGCGCTCAATGAGTTTTCCTTGAAACAGGTGGGCAGCCACAGTATCATGCGTCAGGCAGTCGGAAATGGCAGAGTAAGAAAAATGTTTGAGGTCCCCTGCGTTGTTTCGCCAATAAGCCACAAACGGATGGATTGTCACCTGCAGTTTGTTCCAGTGATGGGACTGTACCTCATCCTGTGTAACCATAGCGTAGTTTTGGGAAAAATCTCCAATAACAATTACCTCTGCAGGAGCTAGTGTTTCCTTTAGGCCTTTCAGATAATTGCCTTGGGCACGGGCGACAAAATCATGCTTTACAAGTATTTCCAACTGCTCGCAAAATGATCGTACAAAATCTTCAGAAGTTTGCGTAACCACCTCTAAGGTGGACCTATCAGTATTAGTCTACTTTCGGTACTCAATGTTATCGATTTCTCGGTTATCATGAACCATATCATGGCCATGAATATTCACGTAAGTTGTAATATTGCATGTATTTAGCCAATACAAACTTCCCAAGGTCATGTTAATTCATGTGAGGTCATGTCAACCTGAAAATCTGGAAAATAGTTCAGTTTGCCACCGATGACATGCGCAACAAAATTGACGATAATCGGACGAAGGTAACCAGAGTTATCATCGATAATATGGTAAATAGCCTCGGGGCATGCATGCATTTGGTCCTATGACAATACTGAAAGGCCGATATCTCAAAAAGTTTTCAAGTCTCCGCCTTTCTTTTTTGCAGGTTCTTAGATAATATCACGACCATTAATATAGCACCGTTTCGTCGAATTAGGGGCAGGCAAACATATATAAAAATATATTTGTATACTTTGACCTGGTTAGGTCAAAGGTCACGGGGAGGTCACGTGCAACTTTGCCATATTTCTGAATGGCCCAGGGCTTCTGCGCACTTTGACACCAATTTAATTCCGCTAAGTTAAATAACACATGAGATATTTGCAATATATTGATGTCAAGTCGGTAAAAAATCGTGACCTAGGATGACCTCTAGATCTGACCCCAGAGGTCACTCTGGGCTTAAAGTTGGCGTGATGTGTTCTTTTACTTGGTACTACAGGTGTACCAATTTCCATCAAAATCGGAGGGGGTCGGGGAATTTCTTGTGCGATTTGACGTGGAATGACCCAACTGGCATATATGGAAGGGCAAGAAGTTGTAATTGTAAACTAAGCAGTGGGAGTGCGTTAACGTTGATACGTGGACCAACACATATCTGCTGGGAGAGGGAGGGAACTAATGTTTCAACTACAATGGTAAGCGTGTGCTGTTGGCTCGGGTAATCGTATATAGCGGGTACACAGATGATATATATAGAATATATGGCGGATATATAGTGGATATACAATGTACAATGGATGCATACTGGGCATTGTGAGAACCCAAGGCGACACACATAATCAAGGGGGCAAATGCACGGCCGTGAAGATGGCCGACACGGGCCGGCGCCGAAGCCGTCTCACCTGTGACGGGGAACGGCCGGCACTGGACGAACGGGTCGCCCGTGTGTGTGCGCGGGCAGCTGCAGATGGCACCGTGGTTGACCACCTCGCAGTTGGCGCCAATGCCACATACCCCCACGCACGGGTCGGAACACCGCTGGTTCAAGCATGCCTGGTGCGGCGGGCAGTTGGAGCTGACGAGACAGTCGGGTCGGCAGTTGGGTGGCGTGCCGAGGTAGCCGGGCAAGCACGAGCACACGGCGCGGCCGCCCAACTCCTTACATTCGGATAGCGGGCCACACGGGCTCGGCTGGCATGGGTAGAGCGGCCTGTCGGGCACCACTGTGAAGAAGAGTCCGGTCAGGGGGTACCGTTCGGATCAGGCCTCTTCGTGTTGCTACACGATGTCGTGTGGTCGTATGGTCAGGGGGGGGGGGGCAGTTATGGCAGGGTTCGCCAGCAATTGATGTGATAAGTACGATAAACCATACTCCAAACCAGATCTCACTGGAAGGGATGGCACGTGAAATACTCTGTGACAGCGCATCGTGTGATACCCAGTACACAACGTGACGTAACGCTGACAGTATCCTGATCGGCACCAGTCGCTGCAGTCTCCATTCACTTCCGTGCGATCAGGGGACGCAGGGAGAGTTCGCCCTGCCACAGAACATGTACGTATGGCCCGGCCGTCCGCCACCACCGGCGGTCACAGTTGACCACTCGCCTGGACGCCGCTCGCAGTAGGTGTACGGGTCGCCGATCAGACCGTCCGGGCACCGACACTGCGGCTGGTGCTGTATGACGTCACAGACGGCGCCCACGCCACACAGACCCGGGCAGGGGTCGACGCACGACAGGCGCAGACACACACGGTTGAAAGGGCAGTCGGACGACACGATGCACTCTGGCTGGCAATTGACGAGTGGATTGCCGAAGTAGCCGGCGACGCAGGCGCATATGGGGTAGCCGTTGCGCACGGTGCACTCGGCGTTGGTGCCACATGGAGACGGGTTACACGGCTGGTACACCTGAGGCGGCTTCTGTGGCCTTTCGGTCACCGCTGGAACACGAAGCGGACCGGTCCGTCACACACTCCCACGGATCCGCAGGTGCTCCGTGGCCAGCCCACCTCAACATCCTTCAGCTCTAACTGAAATGGCCAAACACCGATAGTCGTACTAACGGGAGTAGACAGCTATGGCTGCCTCAATACGGCTCATGCAATACCTTCAGCATGTCGGCATTGCATAAAGAAAGCGTGAGGACGGTTCAGAACCGGATCGCACTGATAAGTTTGTTCACTGCACAGTGACAGCAGATGAGCGTGGGGTCGCCGGTGTGGCACTCACGTCTGGGCCGGCAGATGAGCGTGGGGTCGCCGGTGTGGCACTCACGTCTGGGCCGGCAGATGAGCGTGGGGTCGCCGGTGTGGCACTCACGTCTGGGCCGGCAGATGAGCGTGGGGTCGCCGGTGTGGCACTCACGTCTGGGCCGGCAGATGAGCGTGGGGTCGCCGGTGTGGCACTCACGTCTGGGCCGGCAGATGAGCGTGGGGTCGCCGGCGTGGCCCTCGCGGCATGAGCAGACCGGTCGGTGCGACACCACCAGGCAGTCGGCGTTGACTCCGCAGGCGCCGCGGCACGGGTCGCGACAGTCGCGGTTGACGCACGCCTGCTGCGGCGGACATTGGGAGTTTGCCGAACAGCCGATGGTGTAGCAGGGACTCAGCGGCGGGTTGCCCTGGAAGCCGGGCCGGCACGAGCAGACGGCGCGGCCGCCGCCGGTGTGACACTCCGAGTTAGGGCCGCACGGAGACGGTACGCACGGACGCACCTGCGAAGGCACGTCTGCAACAGGGAAGACGGGTGGAGTTTAAGAACGCTTTCGCGCTGCCATCAGAGGGACTTGTTGGCGGCTGGATGAAAACTGAGACACTGCAACACCTATTTCAACATGTCGTTGGCTCCTAATCCGTTACTAATATTCGTGAATTATTAGTTAGGCACGAGTAATTAAACAGTTGAAATAACCAGAAAAAGAAGCTGGAAATGCGCCAGTCATTTGAGTGCACATTGCAATTCCATCACACACACGATATTCCAGAGACAATGATTGCTCCAAGGCAAGATGCAACCTCCAACTCCAGTGGAACGGTTGTCGACGCATGCAGACGCAATAGCGGCGGTCCGGTTGGCTGGCGCACTCACTGTGCGGCAGTGTGACCGGCAGTGGGCCACACTGAGTCAGCGGGTCGCCCGTATAGCCGGCCGCACACCAGCACACCGGGCTGTGGTTGACGACGAAACAGTCGGCAGCCACGCCGCAGCTGCCGGGGCATGGATCGCGACATTTGTGGCTGATGCAAGACTGCTGGAGCGAGCATTCGGCGTCGCTGACGCACTGGGGCCGACAGAGCACCAGCGCGTCGCCCTGGTAGCCGGCCGGGCACGAGCAGACCGGCTGAACGCCGTTGTACTCGCAGGAGGCGCCCTGGCCACACGGCGACGGCAGACACGGGTTGGCCGGCTGGGACGGCGGCGCTGGCGTCACTGTCGCAACACCACCCACATCACTGTCGCAACACAACCCAAATCACTGTCGCAACACAACCCAAATCACTGTCGCAACACAACCCAAATCACTGTCGCAACACAACCCACGTCACTGTCGCAACACAACCCACGTCACTGTCGCAACACAACCCACGTCACTGTCGCAACACAACCCACGTCACTGTCGCAACACAACCCACGTCACTGTCGCAACACAACCCACGGCACTGTCGCAACACAACCCACGGCACTGTCGCAACACAACCCACGTCACTGTCGCAACACAACCCACGGCACTGTCGCAACACCACACTCACACACACACACACACACACACACACACACACACACACACACACACACACACACACACACACGCACGCGGAAACGCCGGCTCGGCGTTTCCGCATGCCTGATCTAGAGTTGACATTGGACCAGATGAACTTAATAAAGCTCGAAGAACATGCAGACCACATGGAGCAAGTGGAACACAGTGAGCACATTCAAAACACAGGGAAATATCACGCACACTACGAGCGTGGCACTGAGCCCGTACCATACGGCGAACTCACCTGGATATGGTACGCAGCGCACGAACGGATCGCCCGTGTGTGTGAGCGTGCAGCTGCAGATGGGGTTGTGGTGGACCACCTCGCAGACGGCGCCAGAGCCGCACACGCCCACGCACGGGTTGGCGCACGAGCCATGGATGCAAGCGAAGTCAGACGAGCACTCGGCGTTGACGATGCACTCCGGCCGGCAGCCCGTCTGCGCCGTGAAGAACTGGCCCGAGGGACAGGAGCCGGGCAGTGGGCGAGGCTCGGCCGGCTTGGTCGGCACCGTCACCGCTGAAGTCGGACCAGTGTCGTCACCTCACGGCCGTGACAATTTCACAGCGCAATGTCACGGCTCGCCACCACTTCCCACCATACACAGATGGGCTGGCTGAAAATGCCACAGCAGTACGGAAGGCACAACAGTGACCCAAGGAAGTACATACAACAATGCAAGTACGGCCCAAAGAACGACTAAACTGCTGATGGCAGCCGGGTTAATGGGAAGTGCGGCGTACCAGAGCGCGCGATAACTCACGTGCGACGAAGCACTGCTGGTAGGCGTTGCCGATGTAGCCATTTGGACAGGCGCACATGGGCCGGTGACCGACCACGTCGCAGACAGCGGCCACGCCGCACGAGCCGGGGCACGGGTCGACACACTTGTCGGCCAGGCAGGCCAGGTGGTCGGCGCAGTCGGCGCTGACTCGGCACTGGGCGCGACAGCCCTGCTGCGGCGTGCCCACCAGGCCCGGCTGGCAGTGGCACAGCGGGCGGCCGTTGACGGTGCTGCAGACGGTGAGCGGACCGCACGGGTTGGGCAGGCACGGGTCCGGCCGACCCGACGGCGGCCGCACTGAAACATGCAGCCATGCACCACTGACCGTGCAGACTGGTGCCGGAGACGCGCCGCACCAACTACCGAGGGTGATGACAGGCAGACAGACAGAAGGCCAACAGTGGGTGCGGTCACCAGACGGTGGCAGGCGCGGGCACAGGCGGAGCTGACGCAGCCGCTGTTCTGACACAGCTGCCGGCTTCGACATGGCGATAGATCACCGCATCGGTGGAGCTGACTGACGACAGGGTTGCCTACCATGACCGCACCCGTGCAGACAAGACACTGGGAAGCGACCGCGGCCGGTCCAGCGATGTCGAATAGGAAGCGAAGTAGCTAACGGTGCCGAGTGGACTCCGCCGACGGTCGGCGACTGGTCTGGTCGAGGATACGACATGCGGCGACAGGCATGCTCACACTCAGAGTGCCACGGAGGATGGCAAGTCTCCCGACCGATCCAGTCGGGTGCTA